>CAUYRH010057122.1:0-25128 GCA_963574655.1 Perodicticus potto
TATCATGAATGTTACATTAATCAGGTGGATAAAAATATCTCCGATTGTATGGGAAGCCCGCACACTGTACTCCAAGCTTGAATCATTGTACACAGTTATGACTCAATAAAAAATAATTAAAAAAAAAAAAAAAAAAGAAAAGGGGCTGGCTGTGGAAGGCTGTTTGATCAGAGTGGAATTATAGCAGTTCATTTTCTAAAGTGCCAGGAGACCTGGGGATGAACCTTGGGAGAGAAGGGAAAACCACAACGGCAGTCCCCTCGTGGAGACGCAATTCATCACAGGCATGACGGCTGGGTCTGTCAACAAGAAGGGCTTATTCCTGCTCATACACAAAAGCAATCTCATGGCCTCCAAGCTGCAGCCAGAGGACGGTCCCTCAGACTTCCTGGCTGTGTGCAGGGCGTCCTATGGAAGCCCTTTCCCAGAGGGTGGTGGCAAGTAGTATTGGGGGCACAGAGGCAACTCCAGTGTGGGTGCCTCCATATTTCCCCTCTCTCAGTGAGAATGGCGATGGTTTGAGGCAAGGGCAGTTTGAGGTGGGACTCAATTATTATTTTTTTTTTTTTTGCTATTTTCTAATTGAGATGTAACTTAGAAGTAGTCTCAAGAAGAAGAGGGATATTTTTACTTTCTGCTGAAATGAAGCCAGCAGTTTGCATATAGCCTGAGTAAGAGGCTGGGCAAGGTGGTGGCTGCCATTGTGGATCTGGCTCAGCCATGTCCTGCCCACAGCAGGAGAGCCCACGGCACCTACAATCCCCCACGGTGCAGCAGGGAGCCCCAGCTCAATTTCACCCCTGTACTCCTTCTTCCTCTTATCAGGAGCCTCTAGCTACGGCCCTGAGCCCATTCCAGAGTGGAGAATGGTGCGACCATACTCAAATAGTTCCAGCCGGGTGGGTAAAGGAGTAACCAAAGTGTCCCATGGGGAGATGGGGAGTGGTCTCGAAAAGCTGGCTCCACATCAGATCCGGTGGGATGCGTATTTATCCTAGAAGCGTTTCTTAAAAGAGCAATCACATGCTCTTCAGAGTTTCCCAGCTACAACGTCGCTTCCAGGATTCTGGGGAACTTCTGCCGAGCACACCACTTTTACGTGCAAGTCTTCTGGAGGCGTCTGGGTTTGAATGTTGTCCTTTCTTTCCCACGTCTCCTTCCCAACCCTGGCATAGACACTCTGAGGTTTGTTACACCTTGTGTTGAGAAAGCCTTTGATTAAGCAGCTCCTGCAGCACGACCCCGGGTGACCCTACTGTTCACCTCCGAGCTGCCCTCCTCCCTGCCCCCACTCCAGGACCTGCGCAGGTGGAGGCAGCGCCCCCTCTAGTGGCCAGTGCCTTCAGCCTCCTGACTCGCTGACAAGGCTGCTGCAAGAACAAGGTAATTCATTTTAGGTTTAACTCATACCCTGGAATCTGAAGAAAAGAAGCATCTCCTTTGGGTTTTTTAAACAGAAATTATTTTACTATCCAATTGGAAGGATGCTGTGGGATGCCCCATCAAGTGAGTTTTCCATCTCCTAGTACTGGGCTGACACAAGTAAAGGGCTGGCTAATTTGCCTTCTCTGGGCCTCAGTTTCTCCATTTTCCACATGAGAAAAACACTTCCTTCTGCTACCCTTTCTTGGGCTAGCCCACCCCTAGGGAACCGGGATCTGTGTTCTTTTAAGTCCTCGTTTATGTCTTCAATGGCTCCCTTCACTCCCTTCCGTGTTGACAGCAGAGTGGTCTTCAGAGTAGACCAATCTCTTCAAATCTCACTCTGCTTAAATGTCTGCTGTAAGGAGGTCTAAGTGATGACATAGTAGGCACCCGTCCCTTCAGAATGAATGGGTTTTGGGGAGAGAAAGTCTTGAGAAGATTCTACGGAGGTTTTCTGAATGTTATATGGCAAAATCACATCTCACTTTCTTCCTCCTCTCCTCAGCTCTGAAGTTTCAACTAGATCTCTCTGGTGGATGTTGGGAGTCACAAGCCCAGGTATACTAGGATTTGCTCCTAAGGGGTTTCCCACTGCTTTGACACTGGAGTAAAGCCAGGGTTTCATGGTGACCTCCAACCCTGCACTAGCAGGACCAGCCCATTGTCCACCCTCCTCTGTCCCTCCCTCCTTCTGTTCCCCAGGTCCAGCCATACTGTCTTACATGAAAACTGCTGAGGGAGGGAGACACTCTCTCCTTCCCATCTGTGTCTCCCCTAACTCTTCCCAGGCTCTCTCTTGAATCTCCCCGGGTATCCCAGGGAGCATCTCTGCGAGTCCTCCCCCATACTCTCAGACAGGACCTGGGCCTTCAAGGGCCAGGCTTTCATGGCCCTAACCACCATCCATGCAGGATGGGAGATATCACAGATTTACAGAGCTGGTAGGAGCTCCCCAATTTCCAGCCTCATTATTTTCCACATAAAGATTTACTAATTTTGTTTTTTTGAGGAACTTCCAGAGAAATCAAATCTGTAACTTCCTACCAAAACACATTGCAGACCTCATAATCCTTCCTCCAACCCCAAATCTCCTTAAGGTATAGCCTCGAGTCATATTATTGCAAAAGAAGACCATTATTTGGGGACAAAGGTAGTTTGTAGTCTTGAAGGTCATGATTCATTTCTAGTCCTTCTACCCCCAGGCCTCTGCTATTCAGGTAAAATTACCTTAATTCCTTGAAACTCTCTTTTTGGAAAGATAAAAGTCGAAGACATATTTGTAGAGTTGTTTAATTAGAGATTTTTGACTGAGAATATTTTCCTCTAATTTTCTTCTTGCCATTTTCCTCCAAGAATCATATAGAGACTATAACTGTTTAATAAACGTGAACAATGAGGATAATCCTTAGGCCTTGCTATCTGGAGTGGACCGAGGAATGCCCAGAGAAAGCAAGACCTTTTCTTTTTGGTGAGCACAGAGATAAAATGTCTGTGAGATAAAAGAATTTGGTTGACACATTTAAAGGAATAAAGTTACAATTCTCTGTGCAGATTTGGGGGGGTTTCACTTACTCCAACCCTCAATTATTAAAAGGTAAGGGATGAATCCCATCTGCCCAGTATTTATCCCAAACTTGGGAGTTCCAAGATTACTCACAAGTGCTTGAATTTTTAATTTTGTAGTTTCCTTGAGCTAACATAACCTCACCCTCATTGAATAGCATTTGGTTTTCTCTACAGTCAGGCATCCACCAAGCTAAGAATCACATTGAAAGTAGCCGTGTTAGGTCACTCATTAGATTCAACAAATAGTTGCTTCATGATTGAAAAAGTCACAAACCTGTTTTGTGGTCCTGGCTGAATCCCTCCCATAATAGGTGATGTGAGAGTGAAGGGAAACTTCTCCTTCACCTGAAGGGATCACTGAAAAATCAATTTACAACAAGGCAGATTCATAAGGTAAAGAGAATTATTTGCTGTACAAATCGGGAAAATCACAGAGTGATTATCCAATTTCTCAGGGGGTCCAGAGATTTATATGCCCTCATTTTAGAGCAGAGGGGAGATGAGGAATACAGGCAATTCTGTTAAGTTGCAATAAGTGGTTACTAGGGAGGATGAATAAATACTTGACAGAATGAATGGAGGAAAGGGGGGAAACAGATGGACTTGTAAATGATTCTTTTTGGAAACTAAATTAACCTGAGAAACAGGTATTATCTTAAAATATTTGATCCAGGTCTAGTTACATACTTGACCTTCTTTCCTGAAGTATACTGCGATAATAGGAAGGGGATGGCAACGCAAGTGTTATTTTGAAGGAGGATAGCCCTTAACAATGCTTGTTTGTCCCCAGGACCTTTAATTCAAAATACCTTTACACCAAGGAGTCATATTTTGGGGTAAAATTTCCTGAGCTCCTTCAGTGATCTGGGGGAGGATTCCCTGAGCATGAATCTTCTAAGAGGCCTCCAATCAACAGCTTCAAGATGCTATAAGGAGAGGTTAGATATTGGTGGAAATAACTTGATCTTCATTCCTGGAAGAAACCTCCTCCACTTGTCCCAGAGCCTGGTAAATATTTTCAGACTGCAGTGTTTGTGGTTGAGAAAGTTAAAAAGCCAAGATTCTCTGTTATGGCCCATTGAAGAATAAGAAATGTATAAAATGGATGGGCAGCCTTATCACATGTACTTTCCAGAACAGAAATTTTGAAGCTGACACTGGGGACAATATGACTTGGTGACATTATCATAAAAGGTACATTGATGAAATGTAAATGTGTCTTCTTGGCTCCTATATGTATGTACACACACACACACACACACATAGCTGGGATGAGCCAAAGGCTTTGTTGTCAAAATCAAGGGTGTGTATAGTGTTCAGTGGAAACAAGCAAATTCAAACCAGAGGGGACGTCATCCTGAGGCACACCCTGGCAGCTGAGGGTGGGAGGAGTGGAGTCTGGGGGTGAGGAGCATGCTGCTCAGAAGCAGGAGAGAAGCTGTGCAGTTTGGGGTTCACCACACTATTTGCCTGGGGTAAGACTCACATTCTTGTGGCATGTGCTGTCTTGCATCTTTCTTCACTCAAGCCGTCTCTTCCTCCTGGAGCAGAGAGCAGGACTTCACTGGAGGAGGCTCTGACAATCCTGAGGGGTCCTGTGAGCGGATTCCTTCTGTGGGGTGGTAAGTACACAAGCACGAGGGGAGCCAGAGTCTCCCAGCCAAGGGGGTAATTTTTTCTGACCCCTTATCTTCATGCACACAGTTATTTAAATCAGTCATTACAGATGGCCAACATTTATCTAGACCAACGGTCCTCAAACTTTTTAAACAGGGGGCCAGTTCACTGTCCCTCAGACCATTTTAGGGCTGGACTATAGTTTATAAAAAAATTATGAACAAATTCCTATGCACACTGCACATAATCTTATTTTGAAGTAAAAAAAGAAAACAAGGGTGGCACCTGTGTTTCAAAGGAGTAGGGCGCCGGTCCCATATCCCAGAGGTGGTGGATTCAAACCCAGCCCCAGCCAAAAACTGCAAAAAACCCCACACAACAAACAAACAAACAAAAAACAAGAACAATACAATGTTTAAAATGAAAAAAAGGTGCCTCCATCTGAAAAAAAAAAAAAAAGACCTCCTAACTTCAGGAAAAAAAAAGGCCCCCCTTAACTGCAAAGAAAAGGCCCTACTAACGCAAAATAAAATAAAATAGACCTCCTAACTTCAAAATAAATCCTAACTTGTTCTTACCTCAGTCCTCAGGCAGCATCAGGCTCTGCACAGGCAAGCTTGTGACTTGTCCAATCATACCCAAGACTGAGAGGAGGAGTCGAGAGACAGAGAGAAGGAGGGGAGTCAGAGAGCGCAGCACACATTCCACACATACGCACTGTGGCCCGGGACGAGTCAGCTGCTAAGCAGGACAGGCAGTGGTGGCAAAAACACCTGGTGGGCCGGATAAATGTCCTCGGCAGGCCACATGTCACCCCTGGGTCGTAGTTTGAGGACCCTTGATCTAGATATTCCTTTTTAGGATGAAGACACAGGGTTTTTGTTAATTATTCTAGGATTTTACACAGTATTTTTCCCACTGGGGAAAAAATCAATTCTATATATACAAAACTCATATTCTCTCTCTCTCTCTCTCTGTCTCTCTCTTTCTCTCTCTTCCTCTCTCTCTCTCTCTCACGCACACACACACCCATACACTGGCACTAGATTTTGGTTCATTTCAGCCAACCAAGAAAACTACAGTGTTTCCTTCTCTGGATGTCCCAACTGACTTTCAGTGGAATGGATTGTCTACTAGGTACTAGGTATTTTATTTGGGTTGATTTAGCCATTAATTGCCTGTGGTTTCTGAATAATTTCTTCCTTTGGTTTGGTGTAGTGCATCATTTCAAGGAGAGAGAGGTTCGAGGGTGCTTGGCAGCTTCACAACTTCCATTTACTTAAAAATGTAGAGACATCCCCTATTTTCTGAAAGAGAAAGAAAAAGAGAGAGACACAGATTCTTTCACTTCAGGGAAGTACAGTCATCCAAGCCCACACATTCCATCCAAGAATGTCCCTGGTTGAGCTGATGCTCCAAGTCAGATACAGGAACCTCCCACTTGGGCACCCAGATGCTTGATTTAAAGGACCCAAGAGAAGAATATCAGAATGGGAACAAAAGAGATCTACAGAAATGGTGAAGACTGAGGACCTAATGTGGAGCTTTACCTTTGGGTGTGTTAGTATAAATTCTAGGTAAATTCTGAACCAAATCTAAGACAGAGGTTAAACTGTGGTTGGTGGTAGCCATGTTTAGCAGCTAATTTCCAGCATGGAATAAGGTTATCACTTCTATATTTGGTTTGTTCATATCAATATTAGCTGCTAGTATCAAGGATATCTGACTCTGTAGATGTACAATCTTAATCAGACATTTGGGTTAACATGAAGATTGGCTAACTACCAATAGTGGCATTTTATTTACTGAGTTTATTTTCAGAGTCTATATTGTCAGTGCATTGTCAGAGTACATATTTTCTCGCATTATCTCCTTTAATCTTTACAACAGCTCTATAAGGAAGGCACTTAGGTTATTTTTGTTTACAAACTGAGGCTCCAAGAGGTTAAGTAAAGTGCCAGGGTCACACGCAGTTGGCAGGCAGTCCAATTCCTAACCTTTAAGCTACATTGACCTTTGCCAGTTCGAAACCATAGCAACCATTCTTAAAGTAACTACTCCTGTTTTTGCTATGGCTCTGGTTAGGCTGTTAGTTTTCCTAAGGGTAGAAGTCAGCTTCTCATTTACTTGCATTTCCTTCAAAATACTCAACACAGAACGGTGCGCAGAATGGGCTCAGTAATGTTGACTCGTTTGTTCGTCGGGGAATTTGGCCGCAGTTAACTCTTCTCTCCTGCCATCTTGCTAACTGTTGGCAGTTCTGCTCTACCCTCGATTGCTGCTTATGTCTGTTAAAATGCTAGAGAGAGATTTGGAAACAGAAATGTGTGTTGATAATTATTTTTCCCTGATTGATAATAATATTGAAGGAGAAGGAGCTAGGAGTGAGTTTCTAAGTGAGAGAAAAATAGTGAGTGGAAGTTTCTTAGAAGCAGAGAAGAAGGAAAAGAGAAAGTGGGAGGGTGGGGGATTGAAGCAAACCTTCAGCAGGGAAGGATGGTTCAGCAAGAACTGTCTAATTACAGTACATTTATATTGATGACAATTTAAACACTTAAGACACAACCTTGTGACATTTTATTTGGATAACTTGGGTTTACAAAACCTCAGCTCTCAATCTAGGCAAAAGAATAATAATTTAGCAAAAAATTCAGCACTGATATAAGCACTAATATATCTGCAGGAATAACTATGGAGCCAGTGAGTGGCTCCCATACATCCTCAGCAGAGATGAGTGAGACACGTTTTACCCTCAGCCCCTTTCCTTCTCACAAAAGAACCCCTTTTCTCCAGAGGGACAGAACAGTGCTTCACTGTCACTCTACTGGGCTATGCTCTCTTAAAGATATTAAATACCAGTGCTTACCAACACATAAATGTAAGCCAGCAGCCAGTAAATATTTATGGAGTACCTGTTTGTGCTTGGCATAAATAATTCAGTTGGAAATCCCCAACACAAAGATGGCAAATACATAGTACGTACAGCATGGAAGCCCTGCTTGTCCTTGCAACACATAAATCAGTCACCTTGCATATTCTCATGAAATTAGGATGCTGCTTCAGAATCATTCTCATCACAGCATTCCATGTAGCCCCTACCAATCATCCAGAATTGTCCCAGGAAATGAAGTCCACTTCTCATCTTTAGCTTGACTAGAACAACCACCACCTGATAGCGCAAATGATTCTACGGTAAGCTATAGGTCATGATGAGGAACTCAGAGGGCATGGAGATTACTCAGGACTGTAGTACACGGACTTGAACTACATGTCAGAGCATACGTGTGACTGAGGTCGACATGAGAAAAGAAGGGCCTCACGGGGACAAGATCACGGACAAAGGAATAGTGGTAACTGAGCAGTCCTAACAGTCCACAGAGGCAGAAAATCTTGAGGAATAACTTACTAACTCACAAGCATCTGACAAGGGACTAAGAGGCCCAGCCCTGACGGGTGCTGAGAGGGGAGATGATTGACTGCCTAACAGCCATTGCTGAAACCATAAACCAAGGAGGGGCAGGAGGAAAGGCTGGGGGCCAGGGAACACAGTCAGATATCAAAGCCGAGCTCGGGCTAGCAGCCCAGAGGAACTGTTAGGAGCGCCAAGTAGAAATCATGGGCTTCCAACAAGAATATTTGGGAAATTTCTTCACAATGCTGAATCTTCTGTAAAAAAAAAAAAATGCTGGGAAGTAGAAGAGATCGCAGGAAAATTACAATGCCTTGTGGTTTTTTATCAAAAGGAAGATAAGGCCAAGGAGGGTTGGAGGAAAGGTATCTAAGGCTGTCTTCAGAAGGTGGCCTATTTTCATTTCCACAGAGGGCAGAATAGAAAGGGTTGTTCTGTAGCAAGAGATATTTAGGAAAGACAACAGAAGCCTTTTTTCTTTCTTTCTTTTTTGATGTTTACCATCATTCTATCATTTTTTTAATTTCAGTTTACAAATATCCATTTGTATACCATTACCAGTTAGAGAATTAAAGTTAACATGACAATACAAAATATGAAATACATAGAAAATAATTCTTCAGAAATATATAGTATTTCTACACGGAAAACTTCTAGCTATTATTGAAAATATAAAAAGACACATGTCTATATTGCAGAAAATGTATATATTGCAGTCTGGAAATGAAATAAGCTGAGCAAAGATGAGGCCAATTTGTCCCAGTTGAAAAGAGGTACAAGTTGGTATGTAGGATTTACTCAGAGAGCTCAGAAAAGAGATACTAGAGGATATGTTGGGGAAGCCTTCAGCCAGGTCAGTGACCTGTTAGATCTAAACGTTTTAGGCAGAAGTGCATTTAAAGAAGACCTGGAAACCTGGTGTTCCTAGTAGAACATACTGGAGGAACTTGACAGCCAGAACAAATTTGTGAAATTCTATCCTCAATTTTCATTGTGTGATCTTGAATAATTTTAACTTCCTTAGGGCTTTATTTCCATTTTTTGAAGTAGGGTTATGGCGTGCACACACACACACTTAAACACACATGCCAGAAAGGACAAATAAATAGTATTAGTGGTTGTGCCATTCATAGTCTAGACACATCATCAAAGGGTGAGGTCAGGCTCACTCAGAAAATTTAAGGCAGGCACAGAAACCCAGAGCAGTGAGAGAACCACCAAAAAGCAGTGAAAAAATATTTTAGCATAATTATAGTCAAGAAGGAGATAACTCTAAAATGACACAGAGACTCTCTAAGTCTCTAGGAAGAAACAAAAGGGCCTGGGGGTCTATATTTCTCCACAAATTGTAATTGTTTTGCTTAACAAAGGACACTAAAGGCTGCAATTTATAGAATATAAAGACCAAGGGGTGTGTTTGTAGAGAGATGGCCCAATCAGGTTGACCTGGCGAGGTCCCTTGAAACTCTTTGAGCAAAGGTGGGAGAAAGTCTTGCCATCAGCTGAGGAATAGTTTCCAATGTTCTTGAGACTATAATGAAGAAGTAAGAGGTACAACAGAGAGGAAGTTAAAATGTTGATCTGAAAGATTCATGAAATCCATGGACAGACAGCTAGTGTGCTGTGTTTAAAAGTTCTACCGATGATAAAGTGAATGGGCACTTGCCAGCCCATTCATGTGGCAGCCGCAAATGAACCTGTTTTTCTTCCGTCTTGGGTTACCAATTAGGTCTGAGCACTGCCCCCCACTCAGAATTATTTCCTTTGAGCTGGAAAGTAGGATTGAATTCCTTCTCCCATGTCCCCATCTCCCACCCTAGGCTCTGCCAAACTGCCTCTTATCAAAGCAGGCTAAAGTCTCAAATCGCGCCATCTGATTCCAGGCCATCAGTGTTGTTGGACTTCAAGGGATTCCAGCCATCTTCTGATAGCTACACAAAATTTATGGCGAGTGTTTCTCTTAGCCTCTTCCTCTGTGGAGGAAGTAGGAATATCACCTAACCCCATTTATCCTGTTGCTAGTAACTGGTCCTGGGAACATGTTCTCTGAGAGCTAGGGAGGAGTGTGGCTGGCGTTTGGAGTTGTCCTTCTATTCAAGCTTCCTCTGACACACACTTTTGTCCTCTGGCCTCCTTTCATTTGCCAATCTTTGACTTCCAGTCACTGTGCTCTGAAGTTAATCTCTGAGCTTACGGCAGCCCAGACATTCTGAGGGTGATAGAAAAAAGAGCTCAAAGATAGCAGCAAGGATTAGGACACTACTTCACAACCCCTTCCTTATTTCAGGGGGAGCCTTCCTACTGCTGACGTTTTATTAGATGTATTACTGTCCTGAAGCAGCTGTAACAAATTGTTAGAAACTTGTTCTCTCATTTCTGAAGGTCAGGAGTCCAGAACTGGCAGGGCTGTGCTCCCCTGGGTGCTTTAGGACAGAATTCTCCCTTGTCTCTTCCAGCCTTCTCCCTTGACTGCACCGGCATCCCTGGCTTGTGAGGGCATCAGCCCATCTCTCCTTTGGTCTTCACATTTCCTTCTCGGCCATGTGTCTGTCCTGTAAGTATACATGTGATTGCTTTTAAGTCCTACCCAGATAATTCAGGAGAGGCTCTTTCTTTCAAGAAACTTAGTCACAACTGCAAAAACTTTTTCCAAATAAGTAATGCTCACAGTTTCTAGGAATTTCACATAGCTATATTTGGGGTGGGGGGAGAGGAGATTCTCAGGCTGCACAGTAGGGAAGAATACTAAAATTAATTTTGTATGGCACTTGGGCTCTCATACTAATTCTACGACAGACTGTTAAGTATTATTCACATTCCAGAGATGAGGAATTTTAAACTCAGAGAAACTCGCTCAGGATCACTGGACTAATAAACAGGATATTTGGATTCTGTCTGACTCCACCATCACTGTGTTTTATAGGCCGTGATGAATTAGGCGACCTCTGCTGTGTCTAAATGTGTGCCTGTGGGCAAATCCCATCACCCGCCAGGGCTCCACTTGCCTATGCGATGATGAGATGACCATCTCAATGTCCTTCCCACCTTTGTGATTCTAGTACTAAGAGACATCTAATGCTCAAAGAGCATTGCAGTGTTGTTTGAATGGAGTCATGGTTGGGCAAAAAAAAAAATGGTTTTTGACCTTGTTGTCATCAAGAAACACTTCAGAGAAAACATGGAGCTTCTTGAGGGCAGGACCCACCTTGTTCAGTCCCTACTTAGATCATCCAGCACCTACGATAGTCATGCGTTCAGTCAATAATTCCATTAGTATATATTTTTTAAGTATCTTTGGTTTTCCCCAGGAACTTAGGCATTAAGAATATCGTGAAGTTTAAAAACCCCAAACATAGTTTTGGATGGAATTTAAAATGATCAGATTGAAGAAGTCAGCCTCGCCAGGCAATGTGGTGGCACCTGCAGTCCCAGCTGCTTGAGAGGCTGAGGAGGATCACCTGAGCAGAGGAGTCTGAGGTTGCCGTGAGCTAGGCTGATACCACAGCAGTCTAGCCTGGAGCAACAGAGTGAGACTCTGTCTTAATCAAAAAGAAAGAAGAAGAAAAGGAGGAGAAGGAGAAGAAGAAAAAGAGGAAGGGAAAGAAAAAGAAGCACAAGCAGAAGCAGAAGCAGCGGAAGAAGAAAGAAGAAGAAGTAGGGCAGGGGGAGGATGAGGGGAAGGAGGAAGAGGAAGAGAAGAAGTCAGCCTACTTCCTCTGTGGTGGCACGAATTAGTTAATTCTCAAGCTGTACTTCTCAAACTTTAGCTAGTGTCAAAATCATCTAAAGGGCTTATTACCCAGAGTTCTTTATTCAGTAGGTTTGGCATGGGACCTGAGAATACACCTGTCTACCAAGGAGATTCTAGTGCTGCTGTTTCAGGAAGCACACTTTGAGAATTCTTCCTTGGATCGATGCTTCTCAGTGGGTGGGCCTTGGGTCTGGAGGCCACTACGGCATTTTCTGAGCAATCTGTACAGTCAATTGCCTGGATCAATAAAAGTACAACTACCACTATGTGAGATTGTTCAAATATTTTGATGTTAAAAAGAAATATCTACTCTTAAAAATTTTAGTAACCTTGAACAAAAGCCAGAAAGTCAATCAGGTTTTATCTCTTTTGCCAATACTGATCTATTGGCAGAGATTTCTGTAGCATTGTGTTGAGAATGATTCAAATTCTCATTTTGGCCCGGTATGAAAGAGCTATAATTTGTTAGAAATATTTATCTGGATGAGGAAGAGAGAATGATAGATAGTACCTGTACCATGTGTTTGCCATTTTAAATTTAAATATTGGAGTTGTTAACAATTTAGACTTACAGTCTCTTCTCTTCTGACTCTACATGTAGTCTAGGGCCATCTCATCTACCCTGTGTCTCAAAAGGTTATATACCAAGGGTGCCTTTCTCACCCCCTGCCCAGCTCACCCCTCTGATGTCCAGAGCTTTGCTTCCCCCTGACTTCATGACGTCTCCACTTGGATATTGCATACACATCTCACCATTTACATTCACGTGTTCAACAGTTAATTATTGATTTTCCTCCTCAAACTGCTGCAGTCCTATTTAATAAATGGCATTATCCACTATCCCTTTATCCTGGGAAATGTTCTTCATACCTCCCTCTTGCTTCTGTGCAGTATCCAATTCATCCCTTAGTTCTGTGGGTTCCTCAGCCAGAACAAGCCTTTAGGTGCATCTACGGCTATGCTCCCAAGTCACCACTGTTTCCTGTGACACTGCACTAACAGCCTCCCACTATCATTCCCCCTTCCCTCCAGTGCAAAGTCAGATGATTCCTCGGCACCTAACAAACTTCAGCAGTTTTTAGTTTTGCTCAGGGTAAAATGCTAACATTCATACTTTGCCCCCAAATGATGCTGCATAATCTGATCCCTGCTTGCCCCTCCAATCCTACCATTGAGCTGTGGCCACGTTGGTTTCTCAAATGTCTCAGGCCATCTTCTTCCCTGGGGGTTTACTTTCCCCTTGTCTCTGCCTAGAATGTGCCGTCCTTACTCTGCTGACACACACCCATCCTCCTGGTCACGTCTTAGAATATCTCTTCCTCCGGGAGACCTTTGATCCCTTCAATCTAAATGGCATCCTGCAAATACTTTCATGTAGAACGCTAAGACTTTTCACTGCACCTAATCCAGTTTTTAAATCATTTGTTGGTGTCTGTGTTCCCAATAGGGTGTAACTTCATGAGGCAGGGAATGTATCTACAGGTCTCACCACCGTACCCGAGCACATCTAGTTCAATGCCTGTAGGTCTTTAACTTCTCTTTTCTCTCTCTTTTTTGTTTAGACCTCCAGTTTTTCATAGAAGTAGATGTTCACTTATTGTTTGTCAAATGAAGAAAGGAATCAAACCATAAGGGTTGAAACATTTTGCTGTTGTTGTGGGCCATCTTCTCTTCCACCTGCCTGTGAAATTTCTCCAGTTTTGTGCTTCCTCCCCTATGCCATCCTGGCTTTCCAGGGACACTAGAACATTTGTCTGACATTGAGCAAAGAGGGTTAATGACAAGGTGGCAAATGTTCCCATTTACGCCAGCTCCTTTGTCTGAGTTTCCAGTCTGGCAAGTCTCAACCAGTTACCCCACCCACCCCCAACCTCTGGAGACAGTCTTTGGGCTGTGCTGCTGAGCTCCAGTGTGTCACAAGACAGAGCTTTGCCCTTCATTTCTGACCACAATGTGCACTTTGGGAGAAGGAGCTTGTTTGAGGCAGAAGATTTGAGACAGTTTCCACTCCCTAGATTTGTTCTGGTTTTGCACTTAACAAAGTTTTTTGACTTGTTAAGCATATTTTTTAACAGTTTTATTGCAGATTCCACAGCTCAGCTTTGAGAGAGTAAAACAGCTCTTATTTACAAAACTAGCATTGAAGAAAGAGCACATGAGATATGGTCAGACACTGGAGGGCAATGACCAGGAGCGCCCCTGTGCAGAGTGTCCCCTTGCTGATGTCAGCTTCCTACCTTTCCTCACCCAGGTCTCTCAGTGAGAAAGCCCTCTAGGCTTTGTGCTTCTGGCAATGCAATTTGGAGTGGTTGTTCCAGAGTGAAAACACTTAGTCCCAACCCCAGGTGGTGGGAAATCTCCTAACAAGGAAGGCAAGATCTATCCCCTGAGCTGGATTGGTGACTATTCAGTGGTGACAGTATTATACTTACATTACATGCCAAGCAAGGATGGAGTGACTTCCTGATGCAGAGCCTCAGGTCTGAAAGAGTTAACTATTTCCTCAAATGCTTCTCCCTTCCTGGGCACAGAGGCACAGGGACATCATACAGGATAGGGCCAGACTTGTCAGGAGAACAAGAACTTGCAGTTGAGCTGGGAACCTGGACTTCCCAACCTGAGGGGGTGGGGGAAGACTTGCAGAAAGCAGAAAACCTGAAAATTCTCTGAAGGAGAAAAGAACAAAGCAAAACAAAAGAGAAAGCAGGGCTCCCATCAGTTCTTTAGAGACCTACACACAAATTTGTTTGCAGATAAAGGGGATTAGAGGACATGGCCATTGAATATCTGCAGGATTGAACATTCAGCATGCTTTCCTTGATCACTCCTTGAATACCCATGAGAGGAGGCTCCAACCCTTGGCACCTGTTCCCTTGTCCCAGGGAAACTCCCTTACAACACACACATTAGAAGATCAAATGAAGGATTTCAGGACGGGGACTGCAGAGCATTACATGGAAAGCCTTTGAGCACTGGCTGTGCAGGATGTGCTGGTGTCCAGCAGTATGTCCTAAAAACATTACATTGTTTAAATTTACTTAATTGTTTTTTGTCATTTGTAACCCAAACTCTAAATAATACACAAATTGGAAGCAGACAGTGCTATCCAGGAATCTGAGGTAAATTGGGGAATTAGGGACAGATGGGACAAAAGACAATGGAAATCCACTTAATATTAAGTAATTCAGTGACGTTAATTTGGCACTTTATACCTTGCAGCACAGAGACACTGAATTGAATTATTGCCTGTGGTTACTTAGAAAGCCGTGTTCATTGAAGCCAAGGTTTTGGGAGACTGAGTGTCCACTGCTTGGAGAAGCTTGGATGACATAAGGACATCTAGGAACCTCCAGTGGAGTGGAGGCTTCTGGACAGCAGGAAGGAGGACTACGGTAAGACAAATCCCTATTCTTTGCTCGAGGCGCATAATGAAGCTCAAGACTGTTGTATGACCTTGTTAAAAGAATCTCTTATCTCTTGCAGGCATAGGGCTCAGATAAAAACAATTTCACAGTTTGATCCTATGGGCTGCCAATTTACAACAGTTGAATTCACAACCTCGGGAGGTGTCATATGTGAGAGCTAGGGCATAGTTAGGAAGGACTGGGAAGCTGAGAATTGGATGGGGATACACGGGAGTGTTAAGAGCATTTGGAGGCATTCCTGTCACCATCAGCAGAGGCAGACTCTCCTCCTTCCCTGTTTGATAAGCTTGTGAAGCTTTGCCTGAAAGCCATGTAACTCCTTTGATGAGTCAATTCTCCCCATGTCTCATGTCAATTACCCATAATTATCTCCTGACTTATAACTATAAACAGATTCCAAAATACTCCAAAGAGTGAATAACAAATCAAACTCCAAAGAAGTCTTGTACACCTTTCCTTAATCTGCGTTAGATACATCTGGATACTATACCAAGGAATAGCTTCTGAGTGTCCTAGATGAAGGAGGGAGGAACATATTTTAAGTTAGGATGAATTTATTAATATACATTCATTTACTCTCAGCTATGGATTCAACACGCAGACCCTAACAGCTGAACTTGATTCTAATTATATTTTGGGTTGGTATGTTGAGATCTCAACTAAATGGTGCCTCAAGTAAAATAAAGTTTATATGCCAGAAATCCTTTGCTGTACTGCAGAAATAAAGAATTGGAATAATTTGAGAAACGAAAATGCTGGAATAGCTTTATCATGTGTGAATGCCTCGAATTGCTTAATTCTGCTATCTAAAAATGTCCCATTCACCAAGACATTAAACAGTGTATTAGTGAGGAGGACCCCAATATCTTTAATTCAGCATCTTGAGAAGTTGTTTTCTTTAGGCAAGAACCCGATGAGACACACTGCTATTGAAGTGTGCTTTCCAATTTCAGTGGACTTGGGGAAATCTCAGGATGACAAATACCAAATAGTAGCTGTTAATCTCCACAGGGATTGTGTGGTCACTGAGGAAGATATGGTTATCATAAAAGACACCAAGGGCTATATAGTTACTAGAATGGTTTCAACTACAGGGATTTTAAGTGATGGCTAATTCATCAGGAGAATACAGGTCCCAAAAGAGATAGGTGAATCATTTATGTACAACTTGATTTAGTAATCTACAAGCCCCAGGTTTGTGGACAGAGGCTGGGCTTAGACTCCTTGATACAAATCATGATCCCTTAACCAAGTTCCATACATGAAATAGTTTCTCAACACTGAGCCTGTGTAATGGAAAAGGACCCTGTAATAACACCATGTAGTATACCCCATGAGTCTTTCTACCTTCACCAAAAAGGGCTGCATCCATTGAGCAGAATATAAGTGTCCCAGGGAAAAAGAAATACTCAGAAGTGTGGGTAATTTGTGCCTGTGCCTAAATTAAACCACTTCATGGGACTCAGCTGCTGGAGCTTCCCTGGGCCTTAGGAATGGTCTATGCAGTCCCCTAGTGCTCTCCCCCAACCTCTACTAGGGCCTGAGCAGACCAACAAAGGTTTACTATGACCCTCCCTTAGTAATGGCCCCCTATGATGTGACATCCCCAACATAAGACTGGAAAGTAAGACAGCCCCCAAGCAGCATCAGAATGCTCTTGTACTTTCCCTCTCTCTCTTTTCTCCCTCTTTCCATTTCTTTCTCTCTAGTCCTCAAATCTGCAGTCAACTCTCCTCAAAGTAACCACAGAAAGCAAAGGCGAGGGAGAGATGCTGGCCATGGCATCTCCTAAATTGTGTCACTGCATCTCTGGAGTGCCTTAAAAAGATTTTCTGTTATATGGCCAAATTAGATTTCATAGCATCCTGTCATAGGTGCCACTGGCCCCCAAAACCCTTGGAAAACTTAAACCTGTTTTATGAGTACGATGTGTGTTCATCATTGATATTCTCAATGTATGTTATCTGTCGATAGATAAGGACAGCTAATAGTAAGTCGATAGATAAGGACAGCTAATAGTAAATCCACTGACTTGGCTCAGTTTACAGTCCTGAAATAAAAGATGACTGAAGATTAAAACCAGCATAAGGGAAACTTCCCTTATATTAGAATCTACCGGCAGACTGGGTCCCCGTTGGAATATACAGAGGCTTGCATATAGATTCCTCATTCGTAACTATAAAACTCCAGCCAAGCAATAACAATCATAAGAAACTAAGGAGACCTTGGGTTAAACCAATCATTACAGTTGACAATAGAGGTGTAAACATGACCCTAATTAATGGATCTATAATCTTTCTTCCACGTTTCTGGCCGCTCGCCAGGCTTCTAATTAAACTGAGTGTGGGAGCAGCGTTCTATCTCCCGAGGGGGCCAGCACACCAGCGATCTCAATTCCTCAGCAGACTGACCAGGCTCAACTTTTCGGCCTTTGTTTTCTTATCTGCTGAAACTTAAATAAACTAGGCTTATTAATAAGACTCTCCCTGCAAACATCTCTAGCTTTTGGACCATCTTTACCTTTATTCTGCAGGAATATAGGGAAGTTGGGATGAAAAGCAAAAGAACATGGCCATCTATTTACCAGATGGCCCCACCATGGGCCACGTAGACCAAGAGAGGGAGCAGGTCCTTGTTCTTAAATAGCTTACAAAATAATATTCTTAAAAATAGGAAAGAAATGAGGACAGTGTGCTTTTCAACCTCAGAATGACAAAGGAGATGATAGGACACATTGGCAGGTCCATAAATCCACTCCCTGCCTTGGAGCACAGTTCTCCACTAACAACCATAGGCCAGCGCCTTTTGCTTGAGATCCAGTCTAATCTAAGTCCGTCTCTGAACTCTCGCCCTGCAGTTACTGGGCTGATTCAAGCTCCACGAACCATGTGCCATCCAAATACTTGAAGGAATTAGTGGTTTTCTCACATGCACTCCTTGACGTCTGTTCTGTAGCCTGCCAGCCATGTTTGATGTTAATGGAGAAAGAGAGAGCTGTCTCCCAAATAGAGTCCTTTGCCGAATGCCATTGTGTGACGCTGAGGGTGCTTTACTCAGCGTGGTGTGGGGGCAATGATATATCAGTCAAATTTCTTGCTCAGATCCAGTGATTTATTTAGTTAACATTTAAGTTATTTATGTCAGTTCGATAATTAGAGGAAGGAAGGAAAAACACACACATAGGCTGGACAAGGAGATTGGCTCCGTCAGATCTTACACCAAGACCTGGTCAGGAAACACAAGGAAGATCACTTGATCTCTAAGTGATCAAGCGCTTCCCTTTAATCCAGACCACCACCACATTTTGAAAGAAACGTGTTTTCTCCCTACAATTGAACAAAGTTAAGTAAGGCAAAATTCCAAGCAAAAAGAAGCATTTGTTTTTTAAATAATGTAATGTTTCCTCTGGAAGGAGAAGAGGCCTTCCACTGGAAATCTGGAGGCCTGGATTCTGGTTTCTGCTCTGCTTCTAAAGCACCCTCTCTCAACCTTAACTTTCTGTCTGTAGAAGGAAAGGATCAGCCAGGTTAGAGTCTAAGAGCCCTTTCAGTTCTTGGATGCCAGGATGCTGTGGGGCCATGAATGTTCACTTTGCAGGAGAGTCCTGGGAAAGGGAGGGGTGTCGGGTGGACATTGGAACTAAGCAGACATCACAGGATAGGTCTCTGCCTTATAGCTGAGGCCACAGCACCTGCTCTGGGTGGGGAAGGCCTTCCTAATTTCTTCCAGCATTAGTTTAAACACCTCTACTCCAGTCAAAAGCTCACTCGTTGCATCTGCATTTTATTTACACAAAATTCTTACTGATCTCCCTCTCTTATAGATGTTAACATTAATTACAGATGTGTTCATCTTTTCCACTCATCTTTTTGAGTGCCTGCAATAGAAAAGATACTGTTCCCAGTACTGGGGACATGGGACAAATAAAACACTCTGCTGCTATGGAGATACTTGCTAGAGCTTTAATAACTTCCTGCATGAGAAATGGGCTCAGTGTCATTCTCACTTTAGGAAGGGTAAAAGGAGGTGGAAGACACAAAGTCCACAAGCAGACCATAATAGAATAGAGCACAGCAGAGCAGTGATAGAATGGTGTTTGCAGCACACTCTATTCACTTCTGCACCCAGCAATAACTAGACACTGAACAACAGCAATAACTAACATTTACAAGACACACTGTGGCTGAGAAGTCTCTTCTACCAGGATTCTACCATTTCCTTTAACGGAAACCTTTCAAGGTCTTACTAGTATTGCCTTTAGGAGATGAAGTTTATCAGTGCTCAGAAAGTTTTAAATGACTGGCCCAAGATAACTATTAAACAGCAGAGCTGAGACTGATATGGTATTTACTTCAAATCTCATACTCTTTCCATCGTGATAAAACTGCTCTGAACATTCCTTATTCCGTTTTCATTTTCAAAACCCTGTTTTAGTGAACTGCAGCTTGCCAAAGCTTCATTCTGACTATAAATCATGGAGCCTCCCCCGTGAACTTACCAACTGCTCCTAGCGTTACTTCTTAAATCTTGTTTTAGCCATTACATTTTGGCTACATAAATAAAGCAGTCATTTTAACTATGTAAGAGGAACTGATTGTAGATGAAGCCAGCACATTGTACCCCTTGATTGCACTAATGTACGCAGCTATGATTTAATAAAAAAAAAAGAGTTTAAAAAAAAGAAGTTACATATGGACAAATGTCAAATAAAATATCTTGATATGGTAAAAAAAAAAAAAAAAAACTATGTAAGAGGAACTGAAATAGGGGAAAAATGACTAACTCCTCACTATGTTTTGCTTGTCAATTGAGTAAAAAACAATTCAGGATTGGATTGAGACTTATGTCCATGGTTCTAGGGATGAGGTGCTTTGGGAATTGTTGCTAGGTCCTATAAAAGTACCTCATTTCACCTCCACATAGAATGGAAGAAAATGGAAGTGTTGAGCTTGTAGCACAGAGGGTTTAAATTGAAGACACAACAGAACTTCAAGACAGGAAGAACTGTGGTTTACTCGGATGGATGGATGCGTCAGGAACGTGTGGCCTCTGCTTCTCTTGGCATGGGATTCCCCTGAGAGGCCTGGAGTGGAAGGTAGGGAATGGAGGGTGGTGAGTGAAATGATTTCATGAGTTTCTATGCAATCTTTACAGCATGGCTCAATCGGTACAGTCAAAACACCAATGGACAAGGATTCGGGTGGTCTGAGTTCATTCTCCAGTGCTCTCCCACTGTCTAGCTATGCCCCCAGGCAGAACATTTAACTTCCCTGAGCCTCACTTTCGTCCTCATAATCATAAAAGGAGAAGAAGGATCTTTGTATAATCTCCCTGACAGATGATAGATAATGAGAAGCACTTGAGGTACCTTTCCTACATGTAAGTTCATGAGGACAAACGTCTTTTGTTTGTTTTTATTACTACTATATCCCCAAAAGCAGACCTTGGAATATGTACTAGACCTGGTACATAGCAGGCATTCAATAAACCTTTTGTGAGTAGATGTATAAATAACCTGAGCAAAAATACTTTGAAATGTAGCAACAGTGGAAATGGGGAGTATTGCAGCCATTTCCACTGTCTGTGGTGACTACCCCCATGTGTGTCCCATCACTTCTTCCACCTCCACACTATCCCTTACCCATGCTCAGTAGTTAGGATGAGTTCAGAAGGGACAAACTGACAACATTGACCTTCACAAAATAAAATCAAGTTGGTAGCTATGGGAAGCACGATACATGGCAAAATTGATGCCACAGGTACCATTATTGGCTCCTCTTTTGGACCCTCCTGTTTTCCTTGAGCCTTGTTGACGGGCATGTAAAGGAACCTCCCTGCCATTTTCATGAGACGTCAACAGGCATGGGCATGTGGAGCAGGAGGAAAATCTTTCCAGTCCATGCTGTTTGAAGAGAGCCTTCTGACGGATCAACCTCTAATTCCTAAAGAGGGGCGTTAGCTGCCATCCCAGCGGGCTGCAGGCAGATATGATCAGACAAGTGGAGAGAAACACACCCTGCGTAATCACAAGAAGCTGGTACCTGTCTCTCAACTCGATATTAACTTAGCATTTTTCCAGGCAATCTCTCTTCCCTATCACAGAGTTGCCTCTCAAATATAAATGTCAAGTAGGCAGCAGAAATTAATTTAATATACTTTATGGGCACTGAGTAATACCCAGAAGGCTAACAATGGCAGAACAGAATTATAAAAGAATTGGGAGTGAGTATGTGTTATAGATCCTGGCACACTGCCCAGGGCAGAAGAGTAAGTGAAAGAAGGAAACGCTGGTAATTGGGGTCAGTGGTCAGCTTTCTTTTCAGCATGAATGGTTTTTAGAACCAGAACTTTTCCTTTAAAAGACAGCACTCAGGCTTTTTATTCCCAGGCCTACCTTAAAGACACCAAGATGGGCAAGTTTCCGAATGTTGCAGGTATCAGGTTGTTAGTGGTAGCAATAAATTGGGTTCTAGAAAGTATGTAATTCTTTGTGTGAGGAATAAGGATGGGAGGGAACACCTATTTGGTCTTCTATATTGAAACATTTTAGCACACAGTTGAGTGGCTGGTTCTGAAATTACATCACCGATGTTTGAATTCCACTTTTGCCATTTACTGACTGTGCACCCTCAGGCAGCAGACTTAACCTCCACGTACCTTAGGTTTTCCTATTCAGATACTGGAAATAACATTAGCATCTATCTCATAGAGTAAAAAAATTCAACGAGCTTTCTCTCTTCCTAGTCCCTAAGTCAGGACTCTCCTGCCCCATCGGCATAGCCCAGGGGTGGTGCCCTTTATGCACTGGGCTACAGTTTTTTTTTTTTTTTTCTTTTGCTTGAGAACTGCTTGAAAAGGTTCAGGGAAAAAACATGTGTACCTTATATATGTCTAGTTGCTATCTACACATGTGTACGTAATTTCTGGTGTACAGTATATAAATGGACTTTTACATTTTTTTTGTCAAAACTTTAGAACATTCTTTCTAACTCGTTCAATTTCTACAAAAGGTCCTCCATATAATATGTAATAATTGATAAATCTAGTATCTAACAAAAAAAAATTCAATGAGTTGATTCAGGGATATGTAGAAAATTTCCCAGCACATAGTAAGTATTCAGCTAACATTGGTTATAATAATTATGCAGTCAGTAAAAAGTTGGAAAGTTACAGTTTGAAAGTTATGCAGTCAGTTTGAAAGTTACCACGTTAGATCATGGATTGTTATCTTGTCCAACTTTTTTCTTTCTCTATCAGTGTCCAGAGATGATACTGCTTCTGTGATTTTATGACCCTGTCCCAACTTTTATTTATTTATTTTGAGACAGAGTCTTACTCTGTTGCCCAGGCTAGAGTCCATTGGTAACAGCTTAATAGACAGCAGCTTCAAACTCCTAGATTCAAACAGTACTTCTGCCTCAGCCTCTAGAGTAGCTGGGAGTACAGGCACCTGCCACAATGCCTGACTAATTTTTCTATTTTCACTAGGGACAGGGTTTCGCTCTTGATTAAGCTGGTCTCAAACTCCTAAGCTCCAGTAATCCTCCCGCCTTGGCCTTGCAGAGTGCTAGGATCCAGTTGTGAGCCTTTTAGATTTCAACTACCATCAATAAGCAGAGTTGGAAAAGTACTTTTGAGAGTCAAAGTCCTAATTTGAGCACCAGTTCAGCTCCTAAATGGCTGGATGATGCTGAAGGTAAAGTCACTTTCCCACTTGGAGTCTCACTTTTATTTAATTTTTAAAGGAGATTGGACTGGTGGATTCCAGAGATGCTCCTAGTCCTAACATCCAAGACATCAACTCCCATGGCAGCTCAGGGACTCTCACACCTAAATTCTTTGTGTGGAATACCAGGGGGACATCACCACCAATACTCCTTTCCCAAGTTACATTTTCGCCATATTTTCTTCCTCCTACTTCTCTTTTGTCACTTAGCAACTTGGGATCCCAGCATGAGTAAGTGGGAGAAACTGGAATTTCCAGATTCAGACTAGCCTGAAAACTTCCCCCTCCTCCTCCCTGGGCCACCCTTACATTTTCTGCTGTTTCTCAAAATACCTGCTCTTTTTGCTTCCAGAGCATCTCTCAGCTGAAGATGTTCTATAGAATGAGAGGTGACATGTGAATGGGTCTGTCTCATGTGGTTGGAGCTATCATCTTTCCCTTAGTTTATCCTCAAGTCAGCCAGAAGTTGAGGTACTAATATGTGTGGCCAACATGTGCAAAAGCACTACCCTGAATTTAGTCGTAAAAGTCAAGATTTACATGAAACTGTAATGTGACATAAAATTTAACTTAGCACTTTGATGTAGAGAAATAATATATGACCATAAAGTGGCTTAACACAGCCCAGCTCTCTCCCGTTGGCATCTGTGTGTGTGTTTGGTCAATGTCTGGTTCCCCCATCAAAGTCTGGAACTGTAAGTTTTATAATCTACTCACTATAGCATCCCCAGCATTGAACAGAATGCCTGATACATAATAAGTTCTCAATCAACATTTGTCAAATTAGTGATTAAATGAGTATAGATTATTAGATTAGTCTTGTGGAGCTTAAAATTGCACAGAGTCCCTGTCTTGAGAATGGAAAAAGGAGAGGAAATTCTCCCAGAAATGAATGGAAATACAGCAGTATAGGAGCCATGAAATGGACAAGATCTTCTGGGGCCACATTCAGAAGAGTCCTATTCTAACACAGGCACCTCTCAACTTGGCCACATGCACACTGCACTGTCTCCACCCTCTAAAAACTGACCTCAGGGAACTCTCAGTTCAATCATGTCAGGAACTGATGCCTAGAAAGTGGTGACACATTTAAAAGCCAACCTACTGGCTATGTCACAGAGAGTAGAACAGCCAAAATAAGGTTTAAAACAAGCCAGATATGAAAAGAACAATTCGTCATGAAAAAAATGGGGTTTATTCCAGGAACGAAATATTCAAAAGCAATCAGTATAATTCATCCTATTAACATCTAAAGCATAAAAGTGCAAGATATAAAAGTATCAATTGATAATAGAAAAAAGCATTTGTCAAAATTCAATATCCATTTGTAATATAATCTTTCAGCAATTTAGGAATAGAAGGGAACTTCCTCATGTGATAAAGGGCATCTGTAAAAAGCCTAAAACTAACATTATATTTATTGCTGAAAGACAAAATGTTTCTCCTCTGTAATCGGGAACAAGGGAATCATGTCCACCCTCATTGCTTCTATTCACCCTTACACTGGCATTCTTACGGCAATAACATAAGAAAAATAAATTAAAGTTATTTAGACTAGGAAGAAAGAAAGCCATTTCCATTTGCAGATGACATGATAGACTACATAGAAAATCTTAAAGAATCTACAAACAATTCCTAGAACTAATACTTGAACTTAGCAAGGTCACAGGATGTAAGGCCAAGACATAAAAATCAATCATATTTCTAGATATTAGCAGTGAATAATTATAAACTGAAATTTGAAAGAAATCATATCACTTATAATAGTTCTAAAAAGAAATGCTTAGGTATAAATCTAACAAAACACATATACAATATGTATGCTGCAAAATACTGATAGAAGAGAAGTACTTCCGGGGGCGGAGCAAGATGGCTGACTGGAAGCAGCTTCCGAAAAAGGCTCCTGTCCAAAAGGGAAGATAACCTCCAGAAACGGAGCAATTAAGCTGAATACTGGGAGCCCAGCCGAGAGAAAGAAGTGATTTCTGTGGATAACCTCTGCTGAGACTGGCTGCAACCCCAAGAATGCACGCTTCAGGTACAAAATTCATCTGAAAGGAAGAATGCCCGTCCCCTCCCCCAAGAAAGCTCTGAGTTTCTTGCTTTTCTGTTTCCTTTCTTTTTATTCTCCTCTTTTGCTCCTGCGAGTTTTCTACAGACAAGCGGTAAACTGTGGACCTCTTGTCTCACCCCATGGAAGAGTGCTGTG
>CAUYRH010057124.1:0-19297 GCA_963574655.1 Perodicticus potto
GATGAGAAAAAATGTATATTCTTCATCTGTGGGATGGAGTGTTCTATATGCATCTATCAAGCACAGTTGTTCTAGGGGTCTCATTTAAGTCTCTTATATCTTTGTTTAATTTCTGTTTAGAGGATCTGTCCAATTCTGTAAGAGGAGTGTTAAAGTCCCCTGTTATTATGGTATCATAGGATATCATATTGCTCAGACTGAGTAAGGTCTGTTTCAAGAATCTGGGAGCATTTAAGTTGTGTGCATAAATATTTAGAATTGAAATGTCTTCTTGTTTTATTTTTCCCTTGACCAATATAAAGTGACCATCTTTGTCTTTTTTGACTTTAGTTGCTTTAAATCCACATGTATCTGAAAATAAGATTGCAACTCCTCTTTTCTTCTGAATTTCATTTGCCTGAAAAATTGTCTTCCAACCCTTAACTCGGAGTTTTGTCTTTTGAAGCTAGGTGCGTTTCCTGCAGACAACAAACGGATGGCTGGTGTTTTTTAATCCAGTAAGCCAATCTATGCCTCTTCAGTGGGGAATTCAAGCCATTAACATTTATTGAGATAATTGATAAGTGTGTAGTGTTCTATTCATCTTGTCTCGTGAGAGTCCATTGCTTAGTTTTATCTTTTGCATCAGTATGGAAGTTAGGCTCTGTCCTTTAATTTCTGAGTTCTTATTTTGCTGTTGGTCCATTGTGATGGTCAGTGTGTAGAACAGGTTGATGTATTTCCTGTAGAGCTGGTCTGGTTGTGGCAAATTTCCTCAATGTTTGTATATCAGTAAATGATTTGATTTCTCCGTCAATTTTAAAGCTTAGCTTCACAGGATATAGAATTCTGGGCTGGAAATTGTTCTGTTGAAGTAGATTAAAGGTAGATGACCATTGTCTTCTTGCTTGGAAAGTTTCATTAGAGAAGTCTGCAGTCACCCTGATAGATTTGCCCCTGTAGGTCAATTGGCGCTTACTCCTGGCAGCTTGAAGAATCTTTTCTTTTGTCTTGACTTTGGACAGATTCATCACAATGTGTCTTGGGGAAGCTCAGTTAGAGTTGAGGTGACCTGGGGTCCAAGATCCCTCTGAAAGGAGTGTCAGAATCTTTGGTGATATTTGGGAAATTTTCATTTATAATATTCTCTAGTATGGCTTCCATTCCTCTGGGGCATTCTTCTTCCCCTTCTGGGATACCTATAACTCGTATGTTTAAACACCTCATAAAGTCCCATAATTCTGTCAGTGAATGTTCTGCTTTCTCTCTCTTTTTTGCTTCTTTAACTCTGTAAGTTATTTCAAGAGCTTTGTCCTCTACCTCTGAGATTCTTTCTTCTGCAAGGTCCAATCTGTTGTTGATACTTTCGACTGCATCTTCAAGTTCCCTAATTGACTGCTTCAGTTCCCTCAGCTCTGCTATATCCTTTTTATATTCTTCATAGCATTCATCTCTTAATTGATTCTGTTTTTGGATTGCCTTTTGGTTATTTTCCACTTTATCAGCAGTTGCCTTCATTGCTTCCTTCATTTCCTTGATTGTTTTCATCATCTGTATTCTAAATTCCCTTTCTGTCATTTCTAACATTTCCTTATAGGTGGAATCCTCTGCAGTAGCTAGCTCACAGTCCCTTTGGGGGGTTGCTCTGGACTGGTTTCTCATGATGCCAGGAGTTTTCTGATGATTCTTCCTCATGAATGATTTCTTTTATCTGTTTCCTTGCCCTAATTTTCCTTTCACTTCCTCCTGCTCTTTAAGTTGCCGTGCCTCTGGACCAGGGTTTTGATGAGTCCAGATCTCCACTGCTTTTGCCTTCCTCAGGGGGCCCAGAAGTCTCATGCTGTCTCCCTGTGTCCCCAAAGGGATGTTTCTGGGCAGAGCCCACCAGCCAGAGATGCCTGAAGTCTTCTCTCCCCCTTTATTATTATTATTTTTTTTTTTTTTTGAGGCAGTCTTCCTCTGTTGCATGGGCTAGAGTGTGGTGATGTCACCATAGCTTACTGCACCATCAAACTCCTGGTTCAAGCAATCTTCATGCCTCAGCTTCCTTAGTAGGTGTGACTACAAGTGTAGACCAACATGGTCAGCTAATTATCTTCATTTTCTTCTTTTTTCTTTATTTTCTCTGTATTTTGTTCGTTTGGGTTTTTTGTTTTTTGTTTTTTTGTTTGTTTTTTTTTGTAGAGACTTGGGTCTTACTATGGTGTTCAAGCAGGTATGCAAGTCTTGGCCTCAAGTGAACCTCCTGTTTTGGCCTCCCGAAGTGCAAGGATTATAGTCATGAGCCACCAAGCTCAGCTTCACACGCACCTTTTTTTTTAGTTTCTTTCTGAAAGGAGATGATGACATGTACATTTTTTTTCAATCTGCACAAAAATTTTCTTAGATAGAATATGTAACAAATCAGGCACTTCAAAAGAATACAAAGTCATTAAACTTGTAAATATAGTAATAAAACTATATTTGAATTTTTTGAAGTACAGCAAAATATAAAGAAATTAAAATAACAAACAGAGCCTTGGTGAATCTTTTGTCACTCAGCAATCAATCAGTCCAATATTTGTGCAGTTGGGATTTCTAAAGCAAAAGGAATCTATACAGGATTCCTTTCTAAAAGGAAGATAAACAAAAAGGATGAAATAATGGTTGAAAATGTTCGTAATTTGATAAAAGTTATTAATATATAATTAAAATACCCTTGATAAATCCCAAACTGGGTAAGACAAACAACAAACAAATAAAAACACATCAGGGGGCTGGGAGCATTGGCTCACACCTGTAATCCTAGCTCCCAAGGCACATGGATCACTTGAGCTCACAAGTTCAAGACCAGCCTGAGCAACAGCCAGACTCCATCTCTAAAACATGGCAGGGCATTGTAGCAGGTGCCTGTAGTCCCAGCTACAAGGGAAGCTGAGGTAAGACGATTGCTTGAACCCAAGAGTTTGAGGTTACTGTGAGCTATGACGGCACAGCACTCTACCCAGTTTTTAAATTTTCACATTAATACTAGGGTACGAATGATTAGGTTACATTGTGTTTCTTAGGTAAATTTCAAGTTGTAGTTAAGCCTTTCACCCAGGGGGGTGTGCTGTATATCCTTACATTGTGCATCTTAGGTGAGAGCATAGCCACTTCCCCTTTCTCCTTTCTCTCCTGCCCCCCTACCCCAATTTGAATTCAGTGGTGTTTTTCTCTCGTGTAGGCATGTAGTGGTTTATCTATTGGTTTCACATTAGTATTGGCTACATTAAAAACTTGTCTTTCCATTCTTGTGATACCTTACTAAGAAAAATGTGCTTCAACTCCATCCACATAAATGCAAAAGGTTTGTAAACTCTCCAGCTTGTTTATAGCTGAATAGTTTTAGATATGCCACAGTTTATTAATCCACTCATGAGTCAATGGGCACTTGGGTTGATTCCACATCTTAGTGATTGTAAACTGAGCTGCAGTAAGCATTCTATTGCAAATATACTTAAGGCAAAATGATTTTTTTTCTTCTGAGTAGACAACTAGTAATGGGATTGCTAGCTAAAAGGTATACTTTTAGCTCTGTGAGGATTCTCCATATTCTCTCCTTAGAGGCTATATTAGTTTGCAATCCCACCAGCAGTGTAAAAGTGTTTCCTTCTCTCAGCATCTGCAGCTTTGTGATTTTGTGATGTGGGCTATTCTCACTGAGGTTAGATGATATCTCAAAGTGGTTTCTTTTTGTTTGTTTTTTTTAGGGACAGAGTCTCACTTTATCACCCTCAGAAAAGTGCCATGGCATCACAGCTCACAGCAACCTCCAGCTCTTGGGCTTAGGTGATTCTGTTGCCTTAGCCTCCCATGTAATTGGGACTACAGGTACCCAGCACTATGCCTGGCTATTTTTTGTTGCAGTTTGGCCAGGGCTGGGTTTGAACCCACCACCCTCAGTATATGGGGCTGGCACCTTACTCACTGAGCCACAGTCACTGCCCTCAAAGTGTTTTGACCTGCATTTCTCTGATAATTAGGGACAATGAAAATTTCTTCATGTGTTTTATTGAGCTGGTTAGCCTCACATAGTTGACTATAACTGGACCTGCATCTCTTAGACTTAACCAAAATTGGCTCTCTGGATAAAATATTTAAATTAAAGACACAAAACAATAACAATTCCAGAAGAAATTGTGGGACAAACTCTTGACAAAATCAGCCTGGGAAAAGAGTTATGAAGACCCCCTGGGCAATTGCAGCAACACCAAAAATAAGTAAGTGGGATATGATTAAGCTAAAAGGCTTCTGCAGAGCCAAGGGTACAACAACTAAAGCAAATAGAAGCCCTTCAGAATGGGAGAAGATATTTGCATGCTATCATTCTAACAACGGGCTGATAACTAGAATCTACACAGAACTCAAACTAGTCGACAGGAAAAGAGCAAACAATTCCACATACCTATATTTTTTAATCCCTAGCCCTGACTTGAATAAAATGAGATCACTGGTCTACTTTAGTGTATCTTTGATATACCTCACCTTTCAGTGATGATGTTATGAAAGACTGATGTCTTCTATTTTGGATCAGTGGTAAAGGATATCTATACATGATATATAAAAGGATATATACACATATATATACAGAGAGAAAGAGAAAGAAAACAATATACAGAATATATGTACAGATAAACTTTGCATTTTTTGCTCCTCATTTTATTTCACTTTGCAGATAATATGGTTTTTACAGATTGAAGCTTTTTGGCAACCCTGTGTTGAATAAGACCCTTGGTGCTATTTTTTCAATAGCATGAGCTCACTTGGGATCCCTGTGTCACTTCCTGGTAATTATCATACTATTACAAGATTTATTATTATATCTATTATGATAATTGTTAATCAGTGATCTTTATGATCACTATTATAATTGTTTTGGAGTGCTGTGAACCACACCCATATAAGATGATGAACTTAATTAATGTTGTTCCACTGACCAACTGTTCCCTTATTTCTCCATTTCTCCTTGAGAATCTCTATTTCCTGAGGTACAACAATATTAAAATTAGGCCATTTAAGAAGCCTACAATGGCCTCTAAGTGTTCAAGTGAAACAAAGAGTCACACATCTCTCACTTTAAGCCAAAAGCTAGAAATGATCATGAGGAAGGCATGTCAGAAGCTGACAGAGGCAAAAATGGAGGCCTCTTGTGCCAGTCAGCTAATTTGCGAATACAAAAGAAAAGTTTTTCAAAGAAATTAAAAGCACTCCTCCAGTGAAATGCTAAGAAATAAAATGGCCAGACTGCCAAAATGAAAAAAATTTTAACCAAGTGGGTAGATGATCGAATGAGTCACAACTTTTCCTTAAGCCAAAGTTTAATCCAAGACAAAACCCTAACTCTCTCTAATTCTATTAAGGCTGAAAGGGGTGAGGAAACTTCAGAAGGGAGGCTTGGAGCTAGCAGAGATTGGTTCATGAGGTTTAAGAGGAGACGCTCTCTCCATAACATAAAAGTATAAAGTGAAACAGCCACTGTAGAAGTGGCAGCAAGTTATCCAGAAAATATAGCTAGGATAATTGATAATTGACACTAAAAAACAGACTTTCAACGTAAATGAAATGGCGTTCTACTGAAAGAAGATGCCATCTAGAACTTTCCTAGCCAGAGAGGAGATGTCAATGTCTGGCTTCTAAACTTCAAAGAATAGGCTGACACTTCGTTAGGGCCTCATGTAGCTGGTGACTTTATGTTGAAGTCAAGGCTCCTTGACCATTCTAAAATCCTAGTGCCCTTAAGAATTATGCCAAGTCTATTCTTTCTTGCTCTCTAAATGGAAAACAAAACCCATATGGAAGCACCTTTTTTATGGTTTATTAAACATTTTAAGCCCACTGTTCAAACTTATTACTCATGGGGAAAAAAAGATTCCTTTCAAAGTATCTCCCATTGTCAATGCATCTGGTCCCCCAAGGCTCCAATGGAGATGTACAAGGAGATTCATGTTGCTCTCCTGCCTCCTAACACAGGCTCCATTATGTAGTCTATGGATCAAAAAGTAATTTTGACTTTTAAGAAATACATTTTGTAGAGCTATAACTATCAAAGGTAGTGAATCCTCTTATGAATCAGGGCAAAGTAAAATGAAAATTGATTTTGAAACTTTTTAAATTTATTCTATTTGAAAATTGAAGATCTGTTGTACAATTTACCATTGTAGATGCCATTAGGGATGTTGGTGATGCATAGGAGAAGATTAAATATCAACATGAAGAGGAGTTTGGAAGAAATTAATTGCAATCCTCATGTAGGACTCTGGAGGATTCAAGATTTCTGTGGAGAAAGTCACTGCACATGTGGTAGAAATAACGAGAACATAATTATATGTGGAGCCTAAAGATATGTCTTAATTGCTGCATTTCCATGATAAAACTTGAGCACGTCAAGTCCAGAACCTACAATATCTTTGAGATATGCCTGTATCTGTATCTTTTATATATTCTTTATATATCCTTTTACATTATACACACACACACACACACAGAGGGAGAGAATAAGAAGAGAGACATATGCAAAGTCAGTGTTGAAAGTATCCTTGAGAGTTATCTGGTCAATGATTCTAAAATTCTTTCTAAAAAGATCTTCCAACGAGTTAAGTTATGTTTCTTATATTCTTTAGATTCAGAGAATTTTTGCTGTTTAAATAGATTGGTCACATCACTGTTTTATGTAGCAAACATCTAATGATATATTTTTGCATGTGTTTGTGGTTAAAGTAGGTCAGAATGACTTGCCAGACTTGAAAATGGTAATGAACATGTTGGCTGAGACAGGTCAGATAAGTAAGTCATTTTGAAGTCTCAAAGTAGCCTGTGATGGCTCTCTTTGAGACAACAGGGCTTGTAATAAGGCAAGAGGCCCAAAGGGAAACTATGGAAAGATAGCAAAGTGTGTGTGTGGGGGAGGGCACAAAGCATTTACTACTGTTGAATTTGTAGACAAATGCTATGTTGAAAAAAACTTCCATCTTTTCAGAAGTAAATGTTCTCTTAGCTTGAACATTTGAAAAAGGTCTGCAAAAAGGAGAAATTTTATTGAAAGTTTCTTTCTTAACAGAGGAATGCAAAATGCTACTTATGCTTAAATACTTTTCCCATCATGGACCATCAACGAACAGTTCATTAAACTGTATGTCTGAATATTAACTGAACAGTTGTGTATGGAGCTGCCCAGGGGTAGGACAAATTTTAGACAGATTGAGAAAGGGAACCATTTCTTTCCTCTTTCCTACTCCAAACAAAATTAAGTAGGTTTTGTTTTATTTTGTTTTCTATTGAAATTAAAAATCCTCATTGCATGGATCTAGGAGGCATTTGTAGTAGTCCCTGTGAGAAATGTTGGTGTTTCAGCCCAGAGGGATGATCTTGGATTTGGAGTTGAAGCTGGAACTGATCTTAGCTTTGGCATCCAATATTCACTTTACACTCAGCAATTCAACTTTAAACCTGTTTACACTTTAGATGCTTCAAATGTAAACTGGCAATAATTCTATCTATGGTATCTATTGGGAGTTGTATTATAACAAAATGATAATACAAGTAAAATAACATATGTAAGTAAAGTGCTTTAAATATCATCCAAAGTTCAATGTTTGATTCACATGTATTCTAGATAGTAAAAAGAACCTCCTGAAATGGAAGGTGAAAATTTTAGTTATCGGTAAAAAGCGTTTTTAAATATACTTTGAAGAATGTTCTTTTAAAGTTATATTTGAAAAGACATTTGTGTTTAGGTTAAATTCATAATGTGTGTTAGAGGAAATCTGTGATGAATTTTATTTTTACTTCTTTTTGCAGTGGGAAGATGAAGAAAATTGCATAGTTAATTGTATCATCCTTTCCATTTGGAATGTGAGACTCTAAATAAGGACAGGATGACATTTAATGTCAGTATTTATAATGAGAAAGGATATGAAATAAAGCAAAAAGCATTTCCACTGTCACTATGTTGCCAAATGGCCCTTGTGCTCCATTGAAGGTAAGCTCATTTATCTTGGATATTGATTTAATTAGAAGATTAAGACTTTAAAAAAATGGCATTTATCTAAGACTAATAGTCATATGTTAATATGCTCTTTCCACCTGTTAAAGTAAAACTAATAAAGCATGCATGTTCAAATTCTACAAGTATTTTATTAAATACCTTATACATGTGGAATCACTCTTAAATTCTAGAAACATTTTACTTAAGCTTCTTCTCTGTCTGAGCATAAGATTTCATACTACAATACAGATTTACAGAGTATAATTGGTTTCTTCTGAATTAGTAATATTTAAATTTCAGTTGCAATTATAAAAAAGTACTTTGAAGACTAATTGATTCATCTTTATAGATTATGAAAATAGTAAAAGCAATTTATAAGGAATGTGTTTAGACTGCGTAAGAGAAAGGCTTAGGAAGTACTCAATAATGTAAGTGTTTAAGGCACTGAGTTCCTTCTCACCTGCCCATGACTGTGCCAGAAGCACCCATGAATTTGGTCACATACTTATTGAAAATCTCACGGATGAAAAGATCTTATAGGTCAATGTGCTCTTGTAAGGGCTTATTTTAGTAATGCTTTCATTTGTTTCTTATTACTAAATTCTTAGAAATTATCTAAATTTATGAGGTTTTTCTTTATTGTGAGAAATTGGTCTAAACTCCTACTGGAATTCTCAAATTTTAAAAAGTATTTACAAATAGGCATATGTAATTTTAATTCAAATTTCTTGTTCTTTCTTGGAGTGTTAGTCTGATGTGCCTACTAGAAAAGGGTGTGATTAACTTCTTTTAAAGTGGTCTGGTGGGAATTTTATTTGCTATCAGCTGCTTCTGCTGAGTGAAAACTGAGGAAGTTTTCTGTGATTCTAAGGCCATGCAGTTTTTCCTCCTCTGGACAGTTTAATATTAAATGACATTTTGGTATCTGATCATTGTCCTAAAAGTAATCTAACTATAGGGGCAAAAGCTTCTCATTCTTATTTCTTATCATAGACTCTTTGGAGTTTTCCTCATCTTCATAGATGTCTCTCTTGTTACAGACCTAATTTTCACTGATAAAATTTCTGTTTCTTTGGAATATCATTCAGTTTCTGTAGCTATTACTTTATTTTTTTCATGGATTTTTGTCTTCATGCATTTGTAGAAGGGTAAGTTTGAATTCTTTTGAATACATAAAGATATCTTCTACTGTTAGAAAAAGCATCTCAAAATGACCTGCTAGTTGTAGGTCAAATGTGTCTCTTTTTAGCAAAATAATTTTTCTCAAAAGTATGGTCCACAGAAAGCAATAATTCAAATCCCAGTTTTTCCTAGATTGGGCTTTAATAGTAATTGTTGCAAATGGCATTCCAGTCTCCAACAATGTACGTGGATTCTCAATGGTTTCTCCGATACGTAAAGTTTAAAGGGATTTCAAAGACAGACCAGGTTGCTGATGTGTCAACATGCACATTACGATGAGGAATATACATGTGAAGTAATTAATTGATGAATTAATAGATTCATTAAGAGTTCAATCCTGGATAATGGTTGATAGCACAGCAAATACTGGACAATAGCTCATGAATAACCCCCTCTCTCAGTTAAAATGAAAACTTGCATTAAGGAGCAGGGATCTGAGGCAAGCTCACCCTGTCAGTGATACTTGACAGTGAGGCAGCAGCTGATTTCCTCTTTTTGGAGAAGGTGGCTGGGGTAAGCCAACCTTGGGGCTGGACTGATGCGAGAGGAGGAACAGGTTTCCCAAGACTCACTTCATCCAGAGCACATCAGAAGGCAGTTTTTCTCCTTTCATACTGATTTTCTGTCCTCATGCCATTCAGCTAAGGACAGTTGCCCACTGTCAGGTCACTCAGAGCCTGAAAGGGGATGCCCTAGATCTCGAAGTGGCATATCCCTGAGAACTACAAGTAAGGGAGCCAGTGTTGGAGGAGGGTGTGATGGATAAAAGTCCATCTTTGGCCAGTGGAGGCCATATCAGCCCATCAGAATTCCAGTGTGGGTGCAAGCCAGACCATGAATTTGCTCACCAAAATACTAGATCTTTCTCCCTCTCATAAGCTTCCTTGAACACTACTCATAACTCCAGCTGCTGTAAGGTTATGACATATTCAGCTTCTATTACCCAATAGTACTGCCCAACATCCCCTCTACATGAAAGCAAGCTTGCCTCTTCCTCACTAATTTGGTTAAATTATGCTTAAATTTCTAGATGGATGCTTTTGTCATATCCTATATGTATCAAATGATCAATACAAATTTACTGTTTACAAATTTTTCATTAATGTTATATTATTCCTTTTAATTGAGTCTAAAACTGCTTTTTAAATTGTACATTAAAGTCTAATTCTTAATGTGGGTGAGTCAAATAATTTGTGGCCTTAAAATATTTCTACTTCTTCTTGGAGAGGGATGAGCTCATGTTTTGGGTTTCTGTTACAGTAAAGAACGTTATTTCCCAGATTGACTAGATGTCTTCAATGCTTTCGTTATTGTGGCAAGTCCGCTGGTTGACATCATTTAAATTTTTCATGACATTAAGTTTCCTAGGTTTATTCCCAGGTATGAAACATATGACTTACCTCTCCAAGTTTTTCTGTTCTTTTGCATTTTCCATGGCTTTCACTCTATATGATCTTTTCCATGTTGACTGTTTAGCTCAACTTCCACTTTCTTTTTTTTTTTTCTTTCAACTTCCACTTTCTTTGAAACTCAAAGACTGTGCTGTTTAAGGAGCAGTGGAGGGTTTATATACTAACTGAGATTAGTTAACTAGAAGGGGTGAAGAACACAAAGAAGAAACTGAGCACTTCACCTCTTGTACTAACTGTCACTTTTCTACATTTTTCAAATCCCCATGAATTTTCCATTTGGGTTTCAATCACAAATTCCTTACACATCAAGTTCTGTCTATCTGGGTTTTGCCTGTAGCCAAGAGAGCATTGGATACAGCCTATACAAAATTGGTCCAATCATTACCTTCTAAAACATGCAAAGCAAAAGAACCAGGAGATGACATGGATGGCAATGTAGCAGTAGAGTTTTGCAGTCTAGTTGTGGTAAAATTGAAGAAAGTCAAGGCAAATTTAGAGCTGTTAGGGATCAGAAAACAAAGGTGTATGAGAGTTTGATGGCATATTCTCTCTCTCTGTCTCTCTCTCTCCTTTTCTTTTTACTGTGGCAACAGGGAATATTGAAGACAAAATATACACAGTGATATAAATGTTGGCTGACTCACTAAGCTTATTCATGAGTTGCATAGCTAGACTCTCTTCACTTTAGCTTCCCAGGACCACAATTCAGGCCCCCAACTAAACTTGGTAGGTAATAGGCTTTTGGAGTTGCTTAAAAATAACCAGAGTCAATATGGTCCTGGGTTGACCAGGAACCCCAGCATTACTTGAAAGTCTACTAAAAATGTAAGAAGAAAAATACCTCAGGCTCGGCCCTAGGCTACTGAATTAATATCTCTGGGACTTACCAATCTAAAGTACACCAAGCTTTTCCAGATGGGTCCTATTTTTGCATGCTCAAGTTAGAGAAGCACTAGTCTAGTTCATCAGTTCTCTGCTATAGAGTTTCTGAGGGGAGAACAGACACCAGCTAGCACACTTGAGAAGTATCTCAATCTCTGCTAGCCTAATATGCTATAGTAGCTATAGTGACCCTGTTACCAATGGAAATAAAAGTGAAAAATAACCCTCCATTTATTTTAATGGGGACATGACAAAAGTCAAATTCATAAATTCTAAGAGTCTAATATATTACTATTTCTCAAGACCAGAATTTCTCAATTTTAGCATTATTGACATTTTAGGCCAGATAATTCTTTGTTGTGGAGTTGTGGGGAAGAGGACTATTCATTGTAGGTTATTTAGCAGCATTCCTGGCCACTATCAATTGCGTGTAAGTAGCACCAGCCCCCATACACACAGATAGGAGTTGTGACAACAAACAATGCCACCAGACATCACCATATATCCCATAGGTATACGGGTGGCAGGGGAAGGAGGGTGCAATACTCCTGGTTAATGACCAGTGCTCTAGATTTAGTCCATATTGACACAATCCCCTGTTTCTGAAGCAAAAATGGATCTCTGAAATTTGTTGTTAGAAGGAAAGTTTTATTTTGAACTCTACAACTTATCATTCTGATAAGAGCTTTTCATCTGACTCAGCAAAAAAGACATCTCGAAAAGCTGGCCAGAAGTATGGTAAGTAGGCAAAACATGTCTATGATACAGAAAAATGTTTTGTGTTTTGTAACATACTCTCAATGGTTGATATCTATGCTGTATAATGTTCTTTATTTTTATCTTGATTTATGTTTTACAAATTAATGTGGTCTTTTTTCAGAAACAAAGGTTAATACATAAAGGGTGGATTTGACCTAGACCTCACTTAATTACTAGTTTGTGAAACCTACATATTGACTTTATGTATTAACTTCATGTTTTTCTTATAATCAAATTTTTATTGCATTTTTGCCTTGTCTAAGCTATGTTCTTTCAAAGTATGCTTTATCTATGAAGACATATACCACTGTGATAGTGAGATGTAGCTTAACCATGGCAATGGAAACTTCCCATGTCATCTCAAATATGGGTTACTTGTTCACAGCATATGAAGTTGAATGAATTTTTGGATGATCATTTGAGTTTAGCTTAGAATATATTCAGTTCAAGTAGTGATCCTGCATCCCGAGGATCCTAGAGGCATCTCTTCTCTTCCTAGGACCCCAAAGAATGAGGTCACTGCTTTGTAGGTTGCAGGTTCTCTGAGTCAGGAGGGCTGGGAACATCCTGGACGTGCCCACCATTATTTGTGCCCCAAACTCTCAGATATTCTTTGCCGTTTATGATAAGAAATAAATTTCAACCTCAGGGAGAGCTCTACTCATGCCAACACAATTATGTAACATAGGTCTAGAATCAATTGAGTCTTTGGAACACCAGGCCACTTTTCTGGTCATAATATTAGACAACTTAGTATGTTCTGTTGAATATCCTGTTAGACACTGACAAATACATTCCCAAGTTTCTGTGGAAAGTCAAAAGACCCAGAATAGCCAACACAATATTTAAGAATACAGTCAAAGCAGTAGTCTTATTGCAAAGCTATAGTAATCAAGACAGTGTCATATTGGCAAAAGAACAGAAAAACTGATGAAAGGAACAGAAAAGAGCCAGAAATAAGCTCGCATGAATTTGGCAACTGATGTTTGATGAAAGAGAAAAGACTCTCCAAGAAGAAAAAACAGTCCTTCCAACAAATGGTGGTAGAAATGGTTGTCCACATAACAAAAAAATGAATCTAGACACAAACCTTATACCTACCATAAAAATTAAATCAAAATGTATCATAGATCTAAATGTAACACAAAACAATGTAAAACTTGCTGAGAATAACACAGGAGAAAACCTACATCACCTTCGATTTGGCAATGACTTTTTAGATACAACACTAAAAACACGATCCATGAAAGAAAAAAAAAAGGGATATGTTGAACTTAATTAAAATTAAAAATTTACACACTGTCAAACAGAATGAGAAGACAAGCTATAAACTGGGAGAAAATATTTGCAAGCGACTTATCTTTAAAAGACTGCTATCCAGAGTGTACAAAAAACTCTTAAGCCTCAATAATTAGAATACCAACCTCATTAAAAGGAAGGCAAAATTTCTAAACAGTAACCTCACCTAGAAGATAAACAAATGGCAAATATGCATATGGAAAGATGTTTAACATTATGCCACTAGATAATTACAAATTAAAACAGTGAGATACCACTACATACCTATTAGAATGGCTAAAAGCCAAAACATGGACAACTCCAAACACTGGCAAGGATGTAAAGCAATGCAAACACTCACTCATTGATGGTGGAAACAGAAAAAGGCACAGTCAGTTTAGAAGGAAGTGTGGCAGTTTAAATTTAAAGCCGAACATAATTTTATACAATCCATCAGTTACAATTTTAAGTATTATCCCACTGAGCTGAAAAGTTATATTCACACAAAAACCTGCAAACAGATGTTACTAGCGGCTTTATTTATCACTGCAAAAAATTAGAAGCAACCAAGACATCCATCAAGAGAGAATAGACAGATAAGCTGTGGGACATCCATACAGTGGAATGTTATTCAGCTATGAAAATAAGTGAGCTTTCAGCCATGAAAAGATACAGAAAAACCTTTAATGATTGTTGTTAAGTGAAAGAAGCCAATCTGAAAAGTCTACATACTATATGATTCTAACCATATTTTATTCTGGAAAAGGTTACACTGTAGAGATGGGGGGAAAAAAGACCAGGAGTTGGCAGGTAGGTGAAGAGATGAATAGGTGGAATCCAGGGAATTTTTAGAGCAGTGGAATTATGCTGTACATAATAGTGGATACACAACACCATGAATCTGGCAAAACCCATACAACTGTACAACACAAAGAGTGAACCTCAGTGTCAACTATGGATATTAGTTAATAATGAGATATCAATATAAGCTCGTCAGTTATAACTAATGCACCACCCAGAAACAAGATGTAACTGTGTGGGAGACAAAGAGTGTACAGAACTCTGTGCATTATCCCTTTAATTTTTGTACCAACTTAAATTTTCTCCCAAATATGAAGTCCAAACAGAACTCCCTGTACTGTCTTTTTAATTTTTCTATAAGCTTAAATTTTCCCAAAATTATAAAGTCTATTCAAAATGACATTTAAAAGGTTATGTCGAACAGTTGGATGAAAATATTTCAGATTGTATATGAAGCCCGCACTCTGTACCCCATGATTGCACTAATGTACACAGCTATGATTTAATAAAAAATAAAAATTTCAAAAAAAATGACATTTAAGAAAAAAATCATTCTGATTATATACTCTATTTTCTTTTTTTTTCTTTTCTTTCTTTTTTTTTTTGAGACCGAGCCTCAAGCTATCACCGTGGACAGAGTGCTGTGGCATCACAGCTCACAGCAACCTCCAATTCCTGGGCTCGAGCAAGTCTCCTGCCTCCACCTCCCAAGTAGCTGGGACTGCAAGTGCCGGCCACAACGCCCAGCCATTTATCTACTCTATTTTCAACTCAAAAGATCTTGTAAATATCATTTTGGCAGACCCTGATCTACCACTTGTTCTGCTTTCCCAAGTGCTGACCAAGGACTGGCCTTGCCATGGAAACTCCCATTGTTCCAGCATTTTTTTTCCCTTCTTTGAATTTTTCTGCCAGCTCTTTATTCCTACATTCATGTCTCTTTCATTTCCCATGTTTATTTGACAGTAACCAGAAGGCGAGAGCACACTGGCAGGAAGGACGCTTCATCATCCTACGGCTTCTCCCTCGCTTCCTTCATTTCTAGGGAACACATTCAACCTCACTGACGTACACATGCACACGTGCTCACACACACATGCACACAGAGACACATGCATTCCCCAGAGTCCGGGTTACAGGTGTCACTACACCAACCTGAAGCTATTGTTCAGCTCCTGCCTTATCTCCTCAGGATTTATCATTTGTGACTTACATTTTGTGTCTTCAAATTCCTGTCAGGAAAAAATGATTTCTTTTGTGCTGTCTGACTTTATTCTTCGTGTATGATTTTGTTTGTTGACAGCAGTAAGGATGATTCATCAAACTTATCATCATCCTCGGGCAAGGCCAACAATAGGGAAACTGATTTTCCGTCATGTGAGTGGGAAAACCATTTTGGAGTAGTCGTGACAATACCGAGTGTACGTGACAGCCTGTCATCTTACATATGTCGCTTATTTCTGCTTTAGATATAGGTGAGAAAAGAAGGAGCAGGTCAAAAGAGACTCATGGTCTGTTTTTAGAGGCAGCAGCCCTACCCTTGGGAAATTATCAGAGTGCCTGTGCATGGGACTCAGAGTGAGCCCAGGAAGGAGAGATTCCTATCTGGAAGTAAAGAGGTTATAACAGTGGGAGCAGATGAGCCCTCAGGAGAGAGAAGGGAACAAATGGGCCCTATATCTGTCCCTCACTCTGCAGAGCCCTGACACCACATGAGCCTTGTGCCCCAAAGCCAAACGCACCAACAAACTGGATAGAGCACTTGCTTCTAAGCTTCAGCTGCTCTGCACTATCTGGGAGGCAGGAATGACAACCATGATGGGTGCATGTAAAGAGGTGATGGAGGGACTTATGAAGCAGGAAATTAGACAGGAGATAGGGATGGTCTGAAAAAACCACTCTCAAACTCAACATGTTTTTACTGTTCCCTCACTCAGCAATACCAATCACCAAAGGCGACTTCTGTGAGCACATCTGTGGAGGTTTCCCCACACAACCCAAGCAAGCAACCAGCTGCACATTCTCCAAGTCAATTCTGACACTATCTGGAGATGATGTCCAGATCACTCAGGTTGAGGACTCAATTCCCCTACTTCCAACCAGCCACAAGTTGGGTCTCCAGAAGTTCTGACTGACCAGCTTCACGCTGGGATTCCTGTGACCCCAGTTCGGGTTTGATTAACTTACTGGAGTAACTCACAGAACTCAGGGAACCACCTATTTGAGTTTATCAGATTATTCTAGAAGATAACATTACAAAGGATCCAGATGAAGAGATGCATAGGACGAGGCGCGAGGGAAGGGACAGAGCTGGCATGTGCCCCTCGGGCATGCCTCCCTCCAGGAACCTCCACATGTTCAGCTACCCAGAAGCTCTCCAAACCATGCCCTCTTGGGCCTTTTATGGAGACTTCACTGGACAGGCAACAGTGACAGCCATGTCAAAATGTGATTGGACGAAAAGACACTCCTAATAGACTGAGTGGGGAAACCAGCCAGGCCTGACTGTTCAAATAGTTTTTGGCCTCTCAGTACTGCATTCTTTTATCCAGGGTACAGGGCAGGACCCTCCATGAAATGAAGTTCCTATGACCCACAATCAGTTTAGAGTCCTGCGTTGTGCAAGTGAAAGGACGCAGGAGAAGATCAGAAAGTCAGAGAGAGGATTCAGTCTGCTAAGGCCTGCTTCTGAGGCCTAAGTACTCCAATATAGCAAATGGTTACAACAAAGACAATGAGGCTTATGTGTGTATGTATACGACATATGTGTCTTATATATAGGTATATATGCACGTATATTTGTATGTCATCACAGATGGGTACCTACAAACCGAGGTGATTGAGAAATAAACTTCACCACAAAAGGGTGTTACACATGTGGGTTAGATTTAGTGGTAAAGAAATGTTCTTAAAAAATGTTTAAGATTTTCTTTACAGGCCTAAGAAGTTCATTTTAACCATACAAAGCCTAATTTCTAAGCAGAAGGGTGAAATATCTGTTGTCTAAATTACATGTGAACTTTTTAAGGGTTCAACTACTTTGTAAATTGCAGGGACAGTGTGGCTAATTTAAATGAAAACATCTATAAATCACAGTTTTGATTATATGCAATTTAATTATTTAGGTATGACCAAATGAACTGATGTCACTCACCTGTGATGGAAGTACATATATTTTGATCAACCAGTTCATGCCTATAGCAGCTGTAACTATTTATCCAAAAAAAAGCAAATTTAGAATATTTGGATTTATGTCTTGTACCTGACTGGACTCTTTTAAAATCTCTTAGTGAGCACCACAATGATTTTGTGGAAGTGATTTCCAAGATACAAAGAAAGAAAAGGGGAAGTATATATAGATAAAGATAAATATGTGTGTATATGTATATAAATACAGTATATGAATATATATATTACCTTTATCAATATAAGTATACATATAAATTTATAATGATACATACAGATATCAAATATAGACGTTCTTGTACACTGTTTCTAAAGTATTGGCATTGTACACTTCTGTATGTAACATCCTCTCGTTTGTGGGACTAGTTGATTAAAAGAGATCAGAAAAGGTGAAATAAAGCATACCACTTCTACCTACCCAAAGAACTAGTAGCCAAAACTTTTAGAAAACAATCAGATTGCCCATGTATATAATTCCACTAGACAGGGCTGTATTAATTTCTACAGCTGCCTCAACAAAGTGTCACAAACCGAGTGGATTCAACACCAGGGATTTATTATCTCACAGTCCTAGAGGCTGAAACTCTGAACTCAGCATGTCATCAGGACTGGCTTTTTACTACGAGAGCTGTAAGAAAGAATCTATCCCCTGCCTCTTTACTAGCTTTTTGCTGGCTACTGGCAATCTTTGGTATTCCATGCCCTGTATGTAGACTCATCACCCAAATCTCTGCCTTCACTTCCCATGAAATTTTCCATTTTCATGAGGAAATCAATCATATTGGATAAAGGGACTACATCTGACCAGTGTGATCTTCATCTTAACTAGACATGTTTGCAATTACTCTATTTCAGAATAAGGTCACATCATGAGTTACAAAGATTAGAAGTTCAGTAATAGAATTTGGGGCTACTACATATAAAGGAAGAGAAATCTTTCTACAATCAAGAAAGTGGTAAAGTGGAAGTGGAGCAGTGGAGCTCTAAGGCAAAAAGATAAAGCTAATAGATTTTAGATGCCTTCCTTACCCTCATGAGCTGCCTGCTACCATGTAAGGCTGATGAACCAAACTCAAACCCACTCTAACACTGGGTAGAGTCCCGGACTCAAGGGATGAAGACCTAACACAATGAGACTAAGGTAATAATAAAGAGTTTTATGTTAATCTGGAAGCATTACTGTTTTCATAGGCTTCAGATATTTATTACCGGCACATAAAACCTCGATCCTAACAAAAATGGCCTTGTAGAGTTAATTAGTAATTCACACATAAGTATTTCAAAATCAACCAGTTCATGCCTTGAGTAACTATAACTACTTAGATGCAAAAAGTAAATTTAGAATTATGTCTGTTTCTGTGTTCTTTAATAATCTCTTAGTCCACACCTGACTGAATCAAAGGAAATGATCTGTGAGTCTGTCATGATTAAAAGGTGAATATATACAAATAGAATATATTACAATAAAATATATTAAAATATATAAAAATAGGGGTGGCCTGTCCCCAGAGGCAAAGGCCTCCTGGGACAGTGACCCCATCGGAGCCCAAACTGGACTGAGGGTGGGCTGGGGCAAATTCTCATGGCTCCAGCTTGTGTCATCACCCCTCAAGAGCCCCAGGTCTGCCTTATAGTGAAGCACCAGGAAATAAAATTTCTTTTGGACACTGGAGCAACCTTTTCGTACTTCTGTCTAACCCTGGTCTTTTATCTCCCAAATCCATAACTATACAGGGGGTGTCTGGAAAGCCGGTTACCAAATTTTTCTCCCAGCCTTTAAGCTGCAATTGGGATGACTTGCTGTTCTCTCATG
>CAUYRH010057125.1:0-13682 GCA_963574655.1 Perodicticus potto
CCTCAGCAGTTGTCCAGCCTTTTTGGCTATTGGAGCCTCTGGTGGGCGTTGTAGGTCCCCCTCCTTCCCTGTCATCCAGCCCACTGGCTCTTCAGCTGGCTGCCGCAGCACCAACACCACCAAGGAGGAGGCGGCAGGTCCGCCGGCTCCACTGAGCTGGCTAGGGTGCCAGATGTCCTGCATCAATTTTCCCTCTCCGAGTAGATCTTATAAAAGTTTTAAGGGGAAATTGGCAGGGTCTATACCAACTGAGCAAAGAGCAGACCGAGTAACAATAAACTTGTTGGAATTTGCAGTATTGCTTATTTTGTTTGATTTTGGCCAAACTATAGACAACGGATGTTAAAACGGAGGTGGGAAGGCATGGTGAAATCTTGCTTTTGACTAATTTCTGCTCTGAAATAAAAATGTGTCTGCAGGGCTTATTCATTGTTAAGGTGCAATCTTGCAATCTTTTTCTAAGTGAGAGGTTCACACTGTAGTTACATGGGGGGGTGAAATTATTATTTCTAAGGCTTATTATTACTAAGCCTTTGCAATTCTATCTTGTTTTCCCCAAAGCCAACATTTTATTCACCCCAGTATGCCAAAGGCTTCTGTCCCAGAGATTCTATACCATTTGAAATAGAGCAGCCCTCCCTGTATAGAGCTCCGAAGAGTGTGATGCACATTGGATGAATTGTTTTTGGTAATTATGGAAGTGATGCCCTGGAAATGTTGAATTTATTATAGTTCTCCCTTACACTTCTACAGATATGAAAAACCATGTCTGAAAAAACACAAGTTTGTGGTTTCCTTAATTACCACGAGAGGTTCTTCTGTACCTGGACAGTTTGAAAAAAAAAAAAAAGTGCTAGGGTAACAGCACAAGAGTTACCATATGAGCTTTCTAAGCTGTAACAACCCAGAGATGGCAGGAGAAGCAATAGAGGAAAAATAAAACGAGCATGGCAGAAACATCAGTCAAATCGCTGACATCCACCCAACCCATTTTAGAAATCATTGTGTAGTAAGACACATTTTTAAGATTGTGGAATTCATAAATTCTTATTTATCAATAGAAAAACCCCAGAGAAGTTCACCCAAACGAAATGCTCCCATTCATTGAGGACTTCAAGTGAATTGCACAGAAAAAAGCAATCCATGTTGACATTTGTGTCTTTTTTTCCTTTAACATTGAGCTCTCTTGCACAAAGGTCTGGGTTTTAAGCAGGCTGACTGCAATTGATGTTAGCATTTTGCAACTCCATTCTTAAGTTTTGAAGAAAGTCTTGAGGAAATGAAATGGAATTAAAATTGAGATTTATACACTCAATGTTCTTTGCTTGGGAATGACATGACATCTCTCAGATACCTTGAGGGGAGTTGGTAGGGAGTAAAAAAGAAGATCCAACTTAGACCTGAGAGGAAGCATTTAGCAAAAATGATTCCAAAGCCCACTGGCATTACTCAGTGAAAGGAGTTGCCGTGGTGCAGAAAGAAACCCATGGCAAACATAGACAGCAAGTCCAAGGTAAGGATGGCTTGTAACACAACATGCAGGTGGGAAAAAAAATTGCCACTTTTCTCAGCTGTTCCTAATTCATTTTGAGTCAGGTGGGAGGGAACCTGACACAAAACCACTTGTACTTTCCCCATCTGCACAGCAGCGCGTCGTGGGAACCCCAGGCACTACAAGTGAGTTATGAGTAGCTGATGTCACTTTATGGTAGGTGCTACTATATATTTTTACAAAACTTAATACGTCTTTTGAAAGACAGATGGGGTTAGAGAAGATCCAGGGAGGTCAACAGGAAATTCTGAGGGGCTCACAGTTCCCCACACTGCGTTCGAAGGCAGCTCCTCACCACTGGACAGCCTTGGGCAGCTGCTTTGTGAATGTTCTGAGTCCCTGTTACCCGATCAGTTAAGATAAAACTAAATCTAAATGTGTGCTTTGTATCGCTGATGTAAGGATGAAATGAGAGGAGGCATGTCAGTTAATTAGCACCAGGCCTGGAATTTAGTTAATTCCCCCATCTTGCTTAGCAAAAGCTGAGTAATCGTGGAGTTCTAATAGCTGCAAAAATCAGCTGCAGACTGACACGGAAAGCCTGTTCGTCTAATGTTTGTTCACGGATATAAGAGGATGATGGTGATGATAATCTCTTGAATTTGTCAAACTTAGTTTGAACAACTTGTTCAGAAAAAGAACCTGAACTGAGGGATGTTTAAGACAAGCCGACTCTGTGAGGTGGTGGATCACAGACTGCGTCAGTCACCTGCTGGCACGGTCACTGAGAAAGCGGGGCGTCCCCAAGCCTACCTCCGCTCCCTGCCAACCCCGGGAGAATTATGGCCTGTCGTGCTCTTGGTTCTTTCCCCGTCACTGCACACTGAGCTCACTTTGCTGGAAGCCACCCGCCTGCCCGAGGGTCATGTTATGGGGCTGCTCTTTGCAAGGCTGACATCCAAGTGGTCTACCAGCCTCTGTCACTCTTCCTCAGGGGTCTTCCAGAGCTGCCTGACCCCCCGTATTCCGGAGGCCTCTCCCTGCAGCCCAGGTCTGTGTCATAAGAGAGGGGTGCTCGTCTCTCCTCCACCCTGCCCTCCCCAGCGCAGCTGTCAGCAGCAGCACTATTTTGGTGACATGTGCTTTTAGCTCAGCATCCCAGCGCTGTTTCAATCAAGGTTCTGGGACTTGCTGGAAGTCGCAAGTCAGCGTGGCTGTGAATGGAGAGTGGGGATGGGGCCCAGCTGGGTGCAGGGCAGGGTTTGGAGAGGGGCGTCCATCGCCATGAGTAGGAGCTGGCTCCTGGCTCATCACAGAGTCCCTGGCCCTTGTTTGGTCCTCGCCTCCTGGCAGGGGCCCTATGAAAAGGATGGTGGGTGGGCTGAGCCTCTGGCTGTTGGTGCAGTGTGGTTGAGAGGAAGTGGTGAGTAACAGAGATGTGGGCTTTGGAATCCAGGAGGTTTTGGAATCCCAGCCAAGCTGAGAGACTGTGTGTTCTGGTGGGGGGACGATGGAGCCTCAGCTGAGAAGCTGGTACACGTATGTGCCCCAGCCACCCCAAGTCTCCCACCCTCTGTCTTCTCACCCCTTCCTTAATACCTGAAGACTATTTTAGGGGATGGCATGGGTGGAGCTGCACTGTACCCAGCTGAAAAGGTATACTTCCCATTTATAGGAGGGCTGGCTGTGTCACTGGGTCATGGCAGTACGAGTGTGGCATGTAGGTGGAATTTTTTGGTGGGACTTCAGGAAAAGCTCCAGGATGCTAAAGTCGCAGCGGCCCTCCTGCCTGGGATGCCGGGGTGACAGGGCCAGAGGAGAGGGAGACAAGGCAGCCAAGCTGTGTGGTACCCACTGCTCATTGTTTATGAGAGGAAAAGGGAACAGTGTTTTTGCTTGAGCCATCGCTGTCTGATTTTTTTCCTCTGCGAGTAGACAGATTTGCATGGGCAGTATTGTAATTTACAATTTACAGAATTGTAAAATAGCTTAAATAAAATGAAAGGCATAAACCCCGCAGAATGAGAAAATACAAGATGAGACATGCCTGGTTTTACACTGAAGACACCCAGGCATCATTTGGGTGTATTTCAAAATTCTTCACACATCAGCCGTATCTGTCAAATCTGGAAGGTGTGTTGACCATGATGTTGTCGCCCTTTCCTTAGTCTGGTTGCCATGATGACGTCGATCACTTCCGAGGCTGTTTTACCTTCTGAAGTTCTCTTAGTTTCCAGAGAGCACGATTACTGTCAGTTCCCATTTTCAGGTCTGCTTCACTCCAGTGTATGAGTTTTGCCAGCCCGGGCGGCACCTCAGTCACGATGGTTGCTCCTTCCCTGTTCCCGGAGGGGGAAGATATTTTTGAAGTCAAGATGGATTTCTGCTTATCTTCTGTGTTCTGGCTTGGATGCCTTTTTCATTATAATCAATGATTATTTCCACGCGCAATATTTTCAAATTACAACCGAGGCCAGTGATTAGTGACTTCAAATAGTTAATAAGATTCTGCATCTCATATATATATTGCATATGCAAGAATTTCCAACCTTATGTCCTCACTCTAATAAGTTTTAAATTATGTGTGTCTTAAATGTGGCTTTAAATCAATGCTGCAAACACATCCTTTTAGACAATCCTAAAGGTGCCTAGAGGCCCCTTCACAGAGTCCCCAGGTGCCACGGTCAGCAGCAGAGGAGGAAGCAATCTCACAAAAGCTCCCAGATTGTGCTGGTTCCTCTTGGCCTTTGATTCAATGGTCCAGACCTTACTGTTTCTCTTCCAGAAAATGGCCATTCTTCCCAGTCGGCTTTTCAGTTCCACAAAGATTTAGGGAGCACTTCCTCTGTGACAGGCCAAGTGCTCAACGTTCATTCATTGTGGTTCCTAAGGGAAGCATTGTTCCTGCCCTCATGACGCATTTTATTATTAAAAAACATGGACCTGTCACAACCAAGTATGAGTCACCGTTTGAAGAATAGGCAGACATTTTCTTTGGAGCACAGAGGAGGTATGTTGGGGGTTTGGCCAACCTTCAGAGAAGAAAGAGGGCAGGTGAGCAGGGGGAGGAGACCTGGATGGGCCCTGCCCTGGGGCAGAAGTGCAGGTGTGGAGAGACGGGAAGCATCAGCGGGTATGTAGGAAGTAGAATTGGTAGGAAATTTTATAGCTTTCATCTAAGAAGTTTTATCATTCACCTTATTAAAGATGCTGTCACCCATTTGTTGGTTTGTAAAAGATTATTTGGGGATGACAGGAGATGTGGAAGAGCACGTGCTACGCCGTTCACTTAGGTTTGTGGGGGTGTTAGTCTGGGTCCTCCAGAGAATTGGGTCTAAAGATCCAACAGGCTATGCGCGCGCGCGCACACACACACACACACACACACACACACGGTACCAAAAAATGTATATGCATTATAAGAAAGGAAAGAAATTGTAGTAAATTTGTAACGCTCAAATCATGTTTAACTTCTGCAATTATAAGAGCTACAAGATTTAAGATAACAATCATCAGTATATATCAAGTATTACGATTTTAATACCGTTTTTCCTCACTTAAAATGTGTATACATCTTTTGGCACCCTCTGAGAAGTTCTCAGAGCTGCAGTCAGCAAGCTGGAGACCCAGGAGAGCTCACGGTGTAAGTGCCAGTGCCAATCAGAGTCTGAAGAGAGGAGACCAGTAAGTCAGCTGGAAGGCAGGTGGAGAGAACAGAACTCTTTCTTACTTTGTCTTTTGTCCTAGTCAGGCATTGGATGGGGCCTGCCCCTGTGGAGAGGCCATCTGCTTTACTCAGTTTATCTATTCAAATGCTACTTTCCTCTAGAAACACCCTGACTGATAGAACCAGAATGATGTTCAACCTAATAGGACAAGTTGACACATAAATCACAGTGGTGTATGAAGGGGGAGATAGGCCAAAACAACAAAACAAACAAAAAGAACCAAAACCCAAACCAATAAAACAATAGGATGGTCTGTTCCTGCTTAAGCATGTGTATATATGTAAAAAAAGAAGGTTAAGAAAACAATGGGTTTCAAAAATCATTTGGCCCACTCTTCTTGTGATTAGTTGCTGTCAATGCTTAGGCAAATGGCTGATGGCTTGCTCAAGACTAGAAGTGGCTAACTGGACATCTAGGGTGAGTATCTGATTCTCTACTAATAGGAGTCAAGAGTTCTGTATCAGTCTTCCTGCACCTGCTCACTTATGCCTGAGATTTCTTTAACAAGTTTTATAGTCATTAGACCGGAGGTGTGGCATGCAAATTACTCACTGGACGAGGAGCACAGGGACTTAAATTCACACTAATGTGTGAATGACTACCTCCAGATCTGTGCACTGACTCTGGGCAGAGGAATAGAAGAGGGTTTGTCACACAGTGAATTAAGTGGTCAAGGGGAGAAGCTGTGGAGAAGCTTTGTTGGCTCAACTGGTCTCTAGGGAGGCAGTTGTGATATAAGGAAGAAAAGGACAGGTCTGGGTTCACTGGGTCACTTAGTGGCTGAATAACTAGGGTAGGTGATTTACTTCTCTGACAGTAAAGATGCCTACATCACGTGGCTGTGTCTGAGACCAAGGCAATGGCAAGTGTATGCCAAGTGCAGGAAGGATGCTTAAGAAAGAAGAGAGTGAAGTGGGTTCTGCACACCTCCTTCAATGTCCACCCAGCTGGGTAAGTGCTCAGCAGGCTGGATCTTCTGCACTATCATGTCCAGTCCTAGCTCCTTGTACAGCTTTAAGACCCTCAGGAGTCCAGCCCAGCTTCTCTCAGCAACCCGACCTTCTGGGAGTGTCTACTCTGGTCAGCTAGCCTCCTGGCTGTCCCTGGCTCAGGTCGCAGCTTTCCCTTGCCACGTTTGTTGCTCCCTGGTCTGGAGTGGCCTCCCTTGCCCCCTGCTGCCTCTCCCTACTCCCATCCTTTCCAGCCCGGCCCTGAGGCTGTACCAGCATTGTTGCACTGCCCCCATCTGCAGCCCCAGGTTCCAGCCTCATGTGCAGTTCTGTCCTGCCTTCCACAGGTCACAGGAGATACTCGGAGTGCTACAAAGTCCTGTGCTGGGCAAGGATGCCCCATGCCTGCAAACAGGATGCAGGGAAACAATTCTGCTTTCTACCTGGGTTGTCTGCCAGCGACCCAAGAGAGGCGACTCCATTTCATTGTAATAAAGGACAAACAATTTTGTGCCAAAATCACCAAGCCTTGTGTCCCTGTATGTTGGAGATGGTGGCAGTGGCTGGGGCAACAGAACTCTGTGGTTGTGTCTGGTTGGGAGAAGTGAGGCCGAGGGCACACAGGTGGACCCCCTGCTGTCACTCCTGTTGTGTCAGCTGCTGCTGGGCTGGAGCCGTGCTTGCCCATGTTGGTTTGTTTGCTGTCTTCAATATTTACTGCCTAATGAAATGACAAATTGCATCAGATGCAGCTGTCTTGTCAATGAGGAAGCAAAGTAATTAAGTGTTAACATGATATTGCTTCAGTGGCCCACGCTGTGCTTGCTTCCTGGCAATGAATGATGGGGACGGATCTGGGGGCTGGCTATGTAAATGGCCTGTCACATCCTGCAGGATTGGAACTCCACTGTCACCAAGGCCTTCTGGACTTCAAATGTCAAAAATGACAAATGGACCACGCTTTCCTCCTTAATAATGATCATTTGTCACCCACTGGTGGCAGGGCAACAGGAGGGGGCTGCTCCTTTTCCTAATCTGCCGAAGATAACACCAGCAGGGTGAGCTGTGATCTCCGGAGCAGTGCTGGGGCCTGGAGGCAAGTTTGGTCAAATGCAAAATCTCAGGGGACAGCTTCTCAGGTGTTCTCAAAGCCGAGGCAACCTCCCACCCAATAGTAACCCCCCCGCCATTTCTGATGTAAAGACCCAGTGCAGATTCCTGGCCTGTTAGTCTATGGGTATGATAACCACAAATAAGTGACTGGGCAAAGATCTCAATCAATAGGAGTTTATGAAGCCAAAGTTTGAGAACATGCCCAGTGTGCCTGTTTTTCTAAAGCAGAATTTGGGAACTAAGTTTTTAAAGGGGAGATGGTATGCAGAAAGAAAAAAGAAAGAGGGGCTCGATACCCGTAGCACAGTGGTTACAGGGCCAGCCACATACACTGAGACTGACAGGTTCAAACCCAGCTCAGGCCAGCTAAACAACAATGACAACTGCAACCAAAAAATAGCCAGGTGTTGTGGCGGGCGTCTGTAGTCCCAGCTCCTTGGGAGGTGGAGGCAAGAGAATCGCTTAAGCCCAAGAGTTGGAGGTTGCTATGAGCTGTGACGCCACGGCACTCTACTGAGGGCGACATAGTGAGACTCTGTCTCAAAAAAAAAAAAAAAAGAGATTCTTGTGAGGCTCAGGAAATCTATATTTTACATAAGACCAGGTGAATGTCAGACGAGAAAGAAAGGGAGTGATGGAAGCATTATGTTTAGGACCTGGGGAGGTGGAAGAAAGTTCCATCTTATCTCTGTTCTGTACCTAGGAAGATACACTTGTCATCAACATTAGTGTGGAATCAAACAGACCTTTGTTCTATGACAGATTTAGCCTGCAGACTCAAAGTTACAATTTGCATATCCTTGTTTATGTGAAACCAGCAGAGAATTTCCCTGTGAGCGATGTGTGGGGGCAGCCCTCGTAGGTATCCAAGGCCTCCACCTTCTATGGGCATCTGGCTGACGGACAACTTTAGTTAACAGCTGCTCCTATGGAAGAGGGTGTGGCCTGATCAGCCTCCAGACTTAACCTTCCTAAGTGAGTTGGAGAGTGGTCTTTTTTTTTTTTTTTGTAGTTTTTGGCCGGGGCTGGGTTTGAACCCACCACCTCTGGCACATGGGGCCAGTGCCTTACTCCTTTGAGCCACAGGCGCTGCCCCTAGAGAGTGGTCTTGAGATTTTCCTTTCCAGATTGTTGTTTTATCTTGGGGGAGTCAAATTAAATATAATAATATTTATCATTGGGCGGCACCTGTGGCTCAAGGAGTAGGGTGCCAGCCTCATATGCTGGAGGTGGCAGGTTCAAACTCAACCCCAGCCAAAAACCGCAAAATAATAATAATAATAATAATATTGATCATTTTCACTATTCATGAGTGTACAATTCAGTGGCATCAAATACATTTACAATGTTGTATAACCTTCACCACTATCTATACCCTGAACATTTCACACTCTCCAGCAGAAACTGTACCCATCCAACAGTAACTCCACCCCCAACCCCTGGTAACCTCTATTCTGCCTGTCTCTTTAAATTTGCCTGCTCTAGGTACTTTATGTGTGGAATCACACAATATTTGTCCTTCTGTATGTGGCTGACTTCACTTAGCATATGTTTCCAAGGTCCTTCTGTGTTGCAGCACATATGTACATCTTGCTCCTCTTCGTGGCTGTGTAATATTCCATTGTGTGGACAGACCACCAGGCTGGGTTTTGGAATGGCCCCAGGCGGCTACTGTAGACCTGTAGCCTCAGACCTGGATCGCACTGTCATCTGTGCACAAATGTCTGGACCCTCTCTGCTGCTCTTTCCCCCGAGGACATGGCTGCCTCCTTCATTCTCTTTCACTGTGTGCATGAGCCCCGGGGTACTCTGAAGGAGTCAAAGGGAAGATCAGGGACCATGGACCTTGAAACTCTGGAAACGACTCATAGCAACTTACTCCCTGGAGTTTGTGAAACATTGATAAGATGCCAACAAATATGAAGTAGGAAATCTATGTGCTCTTAGACGGCTCATCCCACGGAGCAACCCTGGGTCTGTTGCCATGGGGATGGTGGATGGTGATTGCTCAGTTAATCAAGATCTGGCCAGTGCACCTGCAGGGCTGAGCACTGCAGACCTGCCCTGATTAGTTAGCACTGGGGGAAGATTTAGTATCTCTCCATCAGCCGTGCATCCACTCTGATCACTCCCTCCCCACTCACGACGGATGGGGAACTGGAGAGAAAATGATTTGTCATGGTATCTCCGTTGCCATTATCTGACAATAAAGTCACTAGCATTTGGCCTCAGAGGGATCCAAGACCCATTCTCTTGACAGATGAGAAGACTGATGTCTGGAAGAGTGGGTGGTTATTTGTCACAGCTGTGACCTGATCATGGTTCTTCTGGTCTCTCTGTTACCCCCTATAGACCAGCAAGTGTGACTTGCCCCAGCTGGCCAGTTGCCTCAGCCAAGTGGGCAAGTGCCTCTCAGGGGAGGCCTTGCAGTCAGCGGGGGGCACTATCACAGCCCTGCAGTCACTTAACACCCAGCATCACCAATATTTGGATCAGAAAGATCCTTTTCACTCCTGAAATATTTACATTTCCCAAGATGGTAATGGCTGATATTATCTTCTTAAAGATCTCCCTAATGCTTTATTTCTGTGAAAGAAGAAAAATATCAAAGGCCAATAAAACATTGTAAAACTTGTTACTAGGTGCTGAGGATGGCACATTAAAGAGAATAAAGAGAGGTCAAAATGGTACAAGTGGACTTCTCCTAGGGTGCAGAATACTCAGAATGCCAAGAACTGTATCTGTTACATTAGCTTTGCTGCTGGTGACAATACCCCAACCATAGAGGCTTAAATACACAAAAGTTTATCATCTCACAGAAAAGAAGTAGGCATCCCAGGGCTGGTGTGGTAGCCCTGTGAAGTCCTCAGGGATCTGGGCTTCTTCTATCCTCTATTTTGCTTGGTACAACTTCCAATCTCAAGGCAACCTCCTCACAGCCCAAGATGGCTGCCAGAGTTCCAGCCATTACATCAACAATTAAAGCAGCAGAAGGAGAAAGTGAGGAAGAAGGGCTTCCTCAACAGACTAAGAAACACTGAAATAATTCCAACACAACACTTCTGTTTGCCTCTCACTGACCAGAACTTGGTCCTATGGTCCCACTCAGTTTCAGGGAAGGCTGGGGAAGGTAGTTGCTATTCTTAGGTGGCTAGGTGTCCTGGTAAAAAGCAGGACTCCATTACTAAGGGAGAAAAGAAGACACCTATAGGAAAGAACTGCAATCTCTGCCACTTACACTCAGTCAATGACCTGAAGTGGGTCTGATTCTAGCACAGTCATGACTTGGTCAATGGTCCATCCACTGTCCTGAGGCTACTGGCCAGTTGGGGACGGTAGTGCCACTGGTGGAGCTGCTGGAGAAGCAGGCATGACCAGTTATTCCTTGGCATGCTGGTGCGCTGGTGTGTCTCATGCCATTGTCTGAGCCTGGCTCAGGTGACTCTGGTGCCTGTTTCTCTGCGTAGGTCCAGTGAGAATAGTAATACTTCCCACTCACGTGTCAGTTTGTACAGTTCCAGCCTTTCTGACCAACGTGGTGTTCTCTGGTTGGGTCCCGCAGAAACTGAGTCTGAGACAGGAATTCTTGAGGGGGTGCTCTGGGTGAAGGATAAAAGGGGGTGAGGGAGACACATCCTGGCAGAGGAAAAAGCCAGACGAAGGAGCAGACTGATCTCACTCCAACAGGGCCTGAGCCCACAGCGAGCCAGGGACTCGGAATGGATCAGCGCTGTCCTATCCTGAGGCAAGGGAGCTGTAGGTCACGTAGGTGGCATCCTGCCCAGGCTGGCTCAGCCCACAGAAGAGGAGACGGAGCCCGCACGGATGTTATCCTAAGTTACCCTCGCAGCACCCTTCTGAGGGATCGGGTCATTACCAGCACCTCACAGGTGAGAACTCCGAGACCCTGAGGGGGCAGGTGACCTGGCCACCTTGAGGCAGAGCTGGGACCAGACCATGGGCTCCTGTTTACCAGCTGCTGCCCTTCAGATGCAAACATCTGGAATTCTTTCCACTGCTCGATGTTGCTGCTGTCCAAACTGCACTTCCCAGGACTTGATCACCCATTCGTGCCATTTTAAATTGTACACGGGGTCAGAATGAGACAAATGGAAACAGCTAAGCCAGTTACTGGAAAAGGAGCATGCCAGGTGCCGACACCAGCTGTGAGTGATGCTCCCCTCTCTGAGTAGAAAGAGGCGGTAACACCCATCTCCTTTGGCCCTGCAGGCGCCACAATTGCACCTGTGCCCATTTGACTGCGCTTTTTGTGCACTGGTTTTTTTTTTTCCTCTTTAGTTTTCCTTTTTGAAGGGGATGTTTGGGGCCAGGGCTGAGCACAGCTGAAAGGCACTAGTGGGTGCCACAGCGCCTGGGCTGTGTCCTGCTAGCCCCTCCTTGCAGTCTCCGTGTTCATTCTGAGTCCGACTTGTTTCCCGGACAGCTGAAAAAATTGCCTGATTATTTTTCCCTGCAGGGTGCAAAGATAGCTAGTTACTGATGTATAAGCTTTCATAGACTTAAAAGTCTGAACTGATTCTTCTATAAGGATATAAAAATTTCCTCACAGGGCTCATTTTTCAGTGGAAGATTTTTTGGTTTCCACTCCCCACTCTTTTTCTTTTCTTCAGTGCCCAATGGTGCTTATTATGACATCGTTTATGGTGAAAAACTAGAACTCGCGGATGACCTTCAGTCTGGGGCTCTTGGACAGGTGCTCGTATGTCTGTGCTGTGAAACGCTGCACCTCTCACGAGGGAACTTATGTGCGTATGTATGACCTGTGTGGTTGACTCCAAGATACTCTGAAGGGGGGAAAGCTAGTCGCAATCAAGATCATACCGTGCTACCCATTAAAAAACCATGCAGACTCGCAACCTGTGTGTGTATGAGAGAGAATGAACCTAGAGAAGGAAGGAAGGAAGGAAGGCGGAGACTCTGGTGACATCTAGCTGGGCGACCCCACCTGGCCAGTCTCCTCCCCTTGCGGGACACCCCACCCTGGGCTGTCCCCAGGGGACGCCTTGCCCACCTTGCCTGGGCTCCAGTCCGTGGCTCTGGGTTGGTTCCTGCCTCTCCACCTGCCTGGGTGCCTTTCCCCGCCACACTCTGCCACCCGGATCACCAACACAACGGTTCCATCAGCTGGAACCGGAGTGGAGAAAGGGCGTCCTCCTGGTTGGACACCTTCCAGCCGCTGCTAGGCCCTGATGCCCCAGTGGCCAGCTGCAAGGGCGCCGTTTTCTCCGGCCTGGGCTCTGGCGCCCCTCTGGGCCCTGCGCAGGCACCTGCCCCGCAGCGCCACCCGCCGGCTTCGGGCTGAATCGTCCCGGAGGGGAGGGAGCCGGGAGGGGAGGCTCTGGCCGGGACTGCGGTTCTGCGCCTAGACGCTCTCGCAGCTCCTATTTCCATGCGGCCGGGGCTAGCATCACATCACGCTCCGGGAAGTGCGGTGGCTCCTGGCTGTATCCTGGCTGTTTCAAGTCAGTTGTTCCCAAACCCGCGCTGCCTAGAGCGGCTCAGCTCTGTTTCCGTCGACATCGGTCCCACAAGCACTGATGAAGGCCAGGCGACGTCGCTGTTTGACATGTGGGCGGAGACACATTAAAACCTCCAGATAATCAGCTAACACCTGCTGGGACCGGTCAGGAAACCGGCCAGGTTGGCCATGCAAGTAAAGGGCACTATCAATAGCTTTCTTAAAACCCAACAGAAACCGTCAGGAAGATGGAAGGGGAGCGCTTTCCCCAGAATGTGGCTTCAGGAAGCCCTGTCGTGGGGGCGGCCAGGGCAGGCACCCCCTTTGTATAAGAGCACCCCTGAGAGGTGACGTCAGCTCTTGACTTATTTTCTCCTTCCTTGCAGGAAGAACTAGCACTTGCCTCTTTCTAGAAGATAAATTATACGTGAGCTAGCATGCGTTTTACTTGCAAAATTTCTCTAAGAAGTCTTTCTCCAATAAATTTGGAGAAATTCTTACTTTTTCCATTTCTAGAATAATATAAGTAACTTTGGGATTAGCTAACCTTTTTGTTTAATTAAATCATAGCTGTGTACATTAATGCAATCATGGGGTACAAGGTGCTGGTTTCATATACAATTTGAAATGTTTTCATCAAACTGGTTAACATAGCATTCATGGCATTTTCTTAGTTTTTGTGTTAAGACCTTTATATTCTGCATTCAATAAGTTTCACTTGTACCCTTCTAAGTTGCACCATAGGTGTGATCCCACCAATTACCCTCCCTCCACCCATTCTCCCCCCTCCCCTCCCTTGCCCCTTTCCCCATATTCTTGTGCTATAATTGGGTTATAGACTCCATATGAAAGCTATAAATTAGCTTCATAGTAGGGCTGAATACATTGGATACTTTTTCCTCCATTCTTGAGATACTTTG
>CAUYRH010057131.1:0-22927 GCA_963574655.1 Perodicticus potto
TCCTGTGCCTTCACACTGCCCCATCCTGTGCCTTCACACTGCCCCTCCTGTGCCTTCACACTGCCCCCTCTGTGGCTTCACACTGCCCCCACCTGTGCCTTCACACTGTCCCCTCCGGTGCCTTCACACTACCCCATCCTGTGCTTTCACACTACCACCTGTGTCTTCACACTGCCCCTCCTGTGCCTTCACACTGCGCCTGCTGTGGCGTCGAACTGGCCCCGCTGTGGCTTCGCAGTGCGCCTCCTGTGCGGTCCCTCTGGCGCCTCCGGGGGGGGGCCGGTCTGACGGGTCAGAGGGGGATTTGTGAAGGCACTGGATGGGGCAGTGTGAAGCCACAGAGGGGGCAGTGTGAAGGCACAGGATGGGGCAGTGTGAAGGCACAGGAGGGGACAGTGTGAAGCCACAGAGGGGGCAGTGTGAAGGCACAGGAGGGGCAGTGTGAAGGCACAGGATGGGGCAGTGTGAAGGCACAGGAGGGGCAGTGTGAAGCCACAGAGGGGGCAGTGTGAAGGCACAGGAGGTGCAGTGTGAAGGCACAGGAGGGGCAGTGTGAAGACACAGGAGGGGACAGTGTGAAGCCACAGGAGGGGCAGTGTAAAGACACAGGAGGGGACAGTGTGAAGGCACAGCAGGGGACAGTATGAAGGCACAGAAGGGGACAGTGTGAAGGCACAGGAGGGGGCAGTGTGAAGCCACAGAGGGGGCAGTGTGAAGACACAGGAGGGGCAGTGTGAAAGGACAGGAGGTGGTAGTGTGAAGGCACAGGAGGGGGCATGTGAAGGCAGAGGAGGGGCAGTGTGAAGACACAAGAGTGGACAGTATTAAGGCAGAGAAAGTTATTGAAAGGGACAGCAAAAGAGGCAGCGAAATGCTAGTTTCCTTAGCCCCTCCCTACACTCATGTCAGTCTTCCAAGACTGGAATCTTCCTTCTTTGTTGTGTGGTGGAGTGACAATTACATGAGCTTTGGGAAAAATTTAAATCCTGCCTGCCACTTACTAGGTGTGAGACCTTGAGCAAGGACTTCACTTCTGTAAATATGAGTTTCTACGGTTGTAAAATAATCATATTAGCACGGACATTGTAGGGTTTGGAGGGTGCCTGACACATGGTGAGTGCTCATTGTTATTAGGACCTGTTACACTCACAAGGCAAATATTTTCGATTTTCTGGCTTATCATCTAGACTCTAGAGCAGTGGTCCTCAACCTTCCTAATGCCGCGGCCTTTTAATACAGTTCCTATGGGTTGTGACCCACAGGTTGAGAACCGCTGCTCTAGAGAATGCTTGAGCTGGGATTGGGGCCATCTGGTTCTGAGATGAGCAGGAGGCATAGAACCTGCCTGGTTTTGAGATCCAGCCCTAGACCTCGTTTGGGAATAACAGACTGTCAGAAAGTGGCCTCTGACGCTACCTCTCAGAAATGCCCAGATTTGAGTGGGTTAAATGGTGGCATCTTCTCATTGACATCTATGTGTAGCAATAGAGAATGAAGTAGGATGACAGACATAATGAAGTTATTTTCATTTTGAATGAGAAACAGGTAGCCTGAAAACTTTTTTTTTTTTTTGTCAACTAATTTGCCCTGATGCCAAAAGGTTGCCACCCACCTGTGACCTTATTCGAGCCTCGTTTTATGGATGAATTGGCCAGTCCTGAACAGATAAGCCCCTTTTGAGGCTCAACTGCACTAAGACCCAGTGCAGTCTTTTGGAATCAGGTCTAGAGCAGGGGCCTTAGGTGGCAGCCCCTTCCCAGGGTGGCTGGGGCCAGACTGCCTGGGGACATGTCCTGGTGTTGCCCCTGCCAGCAGTATAAGCCTGGGGTCACTCTGTTGCTTTTGCCTGTTTTCCTCACCTGTAAAATGGGCACAGTAATATTATTAGTACCCACCTCATGAGACCAGCATGAGGATTAAATCAGTTAATATAAGTAAGGTTCTTAAACATTTCGGCCACACTGTAAGCACTGAATAAACATCCGTTATCATTCCTTTGGTTTTCTTTCTTTTTCATGGGAGTGGCTGAGCAGAAATTATAGGGGCAAAAGTCCTTTCTTGTATTGAAGTTGCTGATGTGGAAGGAAAATCACAAGTCCCTGATAGAGCTGAGCAAGGGCGGCTGGCCGGGTGGCGGCTTTGGAGACCGGCCGCCTGGGATTCTGCCCACAGTGGAACAAACAGCCCAGCCTCCCAGGACTCAGCAGATCTGACTGGGAGAGGGACGCTGTGGGCCTGGAGGTTCTGATGGGCTGTGCCAGCCGGGCTCCCTCTGCCTGGGTCTGACTCTGGAAAACCAAGGAGCACAAGCTCCACCAGGTCCAGCCTGCAGAATTACTCACAGGACTGGGCCATGTGGTTTTAATCCAGCCCTCTGCAAATCTGCTCATGTATTCCCTCTCACCCAGCCATAGTTTTGTTGTGACAGTTATTAAACTGTACTTTAAAAAATGGAACAAATTCCAAAATCTTTGCCAGTCTAACTCAGAGTCTGAGTAGTAATGAATCAGTGATCAGGGGGCAAAGGTCGGGGAACAGAACTACATGTGTGATGACTCCTGAACCAGAGACAAATTTGATCTTTATTAAGCACACTCACCCCCTCCCCACCACATGCTTTCCTTCTGCCCCTTCTCCTACCCAGAAAACTAAGAAACATTCTGCAAGTGCTTTGTAACTCTGTTTTGGTGGGAAGAACGAGAAATCTTTCTCTGTGTTCTCTGCATCTTCCCTGCCCGGCATGTTATCCCACTGTCCATGGCAGTCTGGTGGAGGACCTGCCTTTTGTCAACTTTTTGTGATGTCTGGTATTTGAAAACATGACTTAGGCTCTGGCTGCACAGGGCCTCCAGCTGGTCCTTCTGTGAGCAGCGGCAGCATCAGGGTGTAGGCAGGGGGGTCTGGGGAATGGAGAGCTAGGCAAGATCCTGACTGGATTTCCCCCAAGTAGGAGAGCACTCTTTTCCCCGTGTCTCTCTGGAGCTGAGAACAAGTCTCCAGCTGGCTGTGACAGTAGAAACTGTAATAAACTCTAGGTATCCCTGTTTCTCAAACTGTCTCTGTGCAAAGGCCACCAGCTTATGTGGGAAGTTTGCAAAAGAATCCTTCTCAAAACACCTCCATCTGACAGCGTGCTGTCCATCTGCTCATCTGATGAGGGAGATTGGTTTTGTGGCAGGAAGATGAGGCCCAGTAGAGAGCAAGAGCACCCAAATACCCTGTTTAAAACAGGAAGGGCTTTATTTCAGCCGGCAGAGCAGCGGTGGACCCAGAGTCCCAAAGTGGCTGCATCCCCCACTGGCTCAGTCTTCTCCATTTTGTCCCAGTCAAAAAGTTCCAGCCCACAGGTACCTTTCTCATTGGTCAGTTTGAATCAAGCTAGAGAAGCCGGCTCCAGCTTTTACAGAACTGCCGGCCTTTACAGAAGTGGGAGTAAGGAAGTTTCCAGGTCCCAGAAATGAAGTTTCTACAAATTCCTAAGAGCTGAGTCACCACCGTGAAGACCTTGCAGGTGTATCTTTGGGGTCTCCTTAGAGACCTCTTTTCTCTTCGACCTTACGTTTTCTGGGTATCCTCTCTCATTTCAAGGACTGTATCTGTGACCAGGTTGCACTGTCATCCTTATCACTACCTTAGCTCCATTTGTAGTGACTGTACCATGCCCTTACTAGTGAAGGGGGGATGCTACGCCTCATTTCTAAATAGTCTTCCTGTTCCCTGGCCAAGCGCACATGTTGAGCACCAAAGGGTCTATATTGGTTGGATTTTGTCATGAGAATGCTGCATACCAAACAACCTCACAATCTCAACAGCTTACAAGAGAATACACACATCTCGGTTACAGGGCTGTGGGCAGCCTGGGCCCAGTGGGCATGGCTGGGTCGGCTCCAGGCTGAAGGTTAGGATGATATCTGCTACAGATGCCTCACCTAGGGCAAGTTCCTCTCACGGTGAGGGCAGGTTTGCAAGGAGGCAAGCCAAACCACACAGCACATTTACAGCCTCCAGTAGGACATGGCGTATGTTATGTCTGCTCACATCTCATTGCCAAAAGCAAGTCACGTGGCCAAGGCCAGAGAGAGTAAGGAGGGAAAATAGACTATCTGCAGTGAAACCATGGCAAGGTGGAGAGGACGGTAGAATTGTGGACAAATAATGCCATCAAGGACACTGTCCTTCACTTTGTGGTTGAGAGTGGTCTTCCGCCCTGTGGAAGCAGTGGCTGGGAGTTTGGAGGTGGCACCTGTCCCCCAGTTCTCAGTGGGCTCCCTTTGATCACGACTGTCCTGGCTTCCCTTCTCACAGTTGCTGGGGAGCCTCAACCCCACTTGGTTGTAATCTCCTTTCTCTCCCTCCACATACTTCCTTCCTGGCTCCCCCTTTTTGCTCCCCACCTTCTTACAGGCGTTTCAGGCCAAGCCATTCCTTCCTGTCCCATCCTGGTTACCTCTGGATGGAGCCTTTACACAGGGAGGTCTTTCTCACTGTCTAGGTGGCCTGTTCCTGGCTGACACCTGTGGTTTTACAAAGAAAGAACTTCTCTTTTTGCCCCTACTTTGAGTTGTACTCACAAATATCCTCATTTTTTAATCTGACATTACAATGTGCCAAAACCCAGGAAGAGGAGTGGGTGAATGAGTATTTTTCAGACCCCCAGAAAGGTAGAGAGTGTTTAGATAGTGGAGGGAGAAAAAGCCCTGATGCACCACTCATGCAAATGCGCCAACCCGTGTAGCGGATGCTTGACATGCTTTGACGTGTTTATTTCTTATGCCAACCCTTGACGAGAGAAAGTATCTCATTCTTCCCATTTAATAACTGCGGAAATGGGGCAGAGAGGCTTTGTGACTTTCCCACTTTAACCTAGCTCAGAAGACAGAAGCAGAGCTCAGGTGTCTTCCCCACAGCCTGTGCCTCTATTTTTCTGGACACCTACTCTGTTTCCACTCCCCCTCCATTTTTTTAATTTATTAAATCATAGCTGTATACATTAATGCAATCATGTGGTACGATGTGCTGATTTTATATACAATTTGAAATATTTTCATCAAACTGGTTAACATAGCCTTCAAGGCATTTTCGTAGTTATTGTGTTAAGACATTTATATTCTATACTTAGTAAATTTCACATGTACCCTTATAAGATGCACCGTAGGTGTGGTCCCATGAATTACCCTCCCTCCACCCATCCTCCCCCCTCCCCTTTCCTCCCCTCCCTCTCCCCTTTCCCCTTCCTCTTGGGCTATAATTGGGTTATACGTTTCATATGAAAGCTATTTATTGGTTTCATAGTAGGGCTGAGTACATTGGATACTTTTTCTTCCCACTCCCCCCTCCTTTGCAGCTGAGGGTGCACACGACTGCTGGGCCAGGGGGCATCTTCTCTGAGAAGTGAATAGGGAAATCTTTGGGAAGGGGTGGCAGTGGGCACTTGAGAAGGAGAAATGGAGCAGCTGTAGAGCCAGACAGGGAAGGTGACTCTGTCTCTTTTCCTCTGGCCATGATCATCACAGGGCAGAAAAGACAGGGTGTGCACATTGGATACTGAGAACTGGGGGAGGAGGCAGGCAGGCCCAGCTGGCAGGTGTACAGTGTCAGGGTCAGTCTAGGTCCTACCAGCAAACTTTCTAGTATATTCTGTATCACCCCCCCCACCACTGTTTTTTTAACTCTAATGCATTCTTTATTATTCAGCTGAATATTTTTCTTCAGAGGTTGTTTGCTCCATTTGATCAAAGCAGCTTTTCTTTCCCCAAAGCTTTGCTTGGGTGGCCCTGCCCGGGACATCTGCTCATGGCCACTTTGAATCTTTTTCTCCACACAACTGCACAACTGCCAACTTTCCCCCAGGTTTTCTGAAGCCAAGTAAGTCCGAGAGAGGGATCAAAACAGCCTGTCTTTTTGAGACATTTTTAAAAGATGTTTTATTTTTCCCTAGTGGCATCTAATACTTTGAGAATACAGATTATGACTCCAACTTGAAAACACATTTTTCATTTTAGAAGGAAAAAATCTCCCTCGGCCATTTCCCCTTTTATTATTAATTTAAAATATTAAAATATTGGTATTCTTGCCAGATATACAGCCCTGGCCAAACATTAGCACTCTGGACCTTTCCATTTTCTCAGCTGTAAAACAGGGCTTATGTGATTTATTTCCCTAGGTCGTTGTGAGGATTAAAGGAGATAGTAACTGAGATAGGGCGAACAGTTTAGGTCAATAAGAGGTGTAGGACCCAACAGCTCCCTTCTTGGTGTCTCCTCTGTGGAAATCCTTAGTCTTTCCTCCCAGAGATGCGTGTGTTGAATGTTCAGTGCAACATGGTCTGACATAGTAAAACACTGGCAATGATCTGAATCTCCTTCTGTTGAGGAATGGGTACATTTCCACCGTGGAATATTATGCAGCAGTAAAAAAGGGTACTATGGACAGATATGAGGAAAGGTTCAGAGCATATTGTTATGGCAACCAAAGCAACTTGTGGAATAGTCGTCTCCTTTATGCCAAAAAGTAAGTACCATGTATAGTAGGCTGAGAAACTGCCCCCAAAGGATATTGACAATCCTCATTCCTGGAACCTGTGCATATTACCTTATTTGGGAAAAAGATCTTTGGAAATCTGACTAAGGCTGTTAAGATGGGAGCCCAGCCTGGATAATCCAGGTGGCTCTAAATGCCATCACGTGTCCTTATCAGAAGGAGGCCGAGGGGCATTTCATATTGATAGCTAAGGAGACCACGGAGGCAGATATTGGAGAGATGTGACTACAGGCCAAGGAATACAGACAGCCACTAGAAGCTGGAGAGGCACAGATTGCATCCTTCCCTGGAGCCTTCAGAGGAAATACAGCCCTGCTGACACCTTGGTTTTGACCCAGTGAAACTGATGCGGAACTTCGGCCCTCCAGAACTGTGAGAGAATACATTTCTGTTGGTTTACCAGGGGTGTCCAACCTGCAGCTCATGGGTCACATGATGATCATTTGTAGACTGTTTTGTTTATCTGTGGTGTCAGATATTGTGAAAAGTATGCATGGACCTTTTTCCTGCTCATTGGCTTTGATTAGTGTTTGTATATTTAATGTGTGGCCCAAGGCAACTCTTCTTCCAATTTGTAGCAGAGAAGAAAAGAGGTTGGATACCCCTGGTGTAAACCATCTAGTCTATGCTAATTGGTTATGGCAGCTAAAGGAAACTAACCTACCGTGACATACCAGGGCCTGACTATCAAGATCGTAAGCTTGCCATTGTGAGCTTACGTTGGCAACACTGTATAGCTTGGTAAGGTTTCATAACCTTGTCATATCGGTGTCTCACAGTTGTGTTCGTGCTGACATGTGGTGGTCTTGCTGGGTGGTGTTCATTATTGTTGCTGGGTGTTTTTCTTGTGCCATGATGAGAATGTCAGAGCTTAAATTAGAGCCTGTAGTCCCAGCTCCTTGGGAGGCTGAGGTAAGAGAATCGCTTAAGCCCAAGAGTTTGAGGTTGCTGTGAGCCGTGATGCCACAGCACTCTACTTTGGGCAACAGCTTGAGATTCTGTCTCAAAAAAAAAAAGTTGAAAAACACTGGTCTAAGGGCTTCCTTCTTACAAAGGTGCCACTGAGGACTGCCGGTATGAACATGGCAGCATAAATCCTACATTCTCACCTTGTCCTAGAAACCAGCTGAAACCCACAAAGAGAATGGAAGACAAGAGGCAAATTCCTTTTCTATTGAAATCAGGAGGCAGACACCAAAATACTTGGGAGCAATGTGAAAAGCAGTGGGTTTCATGCAGAAGCAGTGTTGGAAGAAGTGAGAGTGGAGGAGAAAGTCCAGTGCGGCAGGGTCCAGAAAGCACGAGGAGAATATACCTGAAGGTGAGCAACACACCGGAGAGCACAGTCTCCGCCTCCCCTTGTCTGCGGGACAGGGTGTGGGAATGGGGGTTAGTTTGGCAGCCCAGTGGCCCCAGCAGGGCTGTTAGGAGACTGGTACGTAAGGAACCGTGCTAACAAGCTGTACTTGCAGGGCACGGCCTGGCGGTAGGGTAGATGAGAAGAAAGCATCTGCATTATGAAAACCAGCTGCTTCCAAATTCTACCTGGGTTCTGCAGGAGCATCTTGCAATTGACTGGTCCGACTTGTACAGTGGAAAGAATTCGGTATCCACACAGAGACATGATAAGAAATAAGGAGCCGGGGATGGTGGCTCGCGCCTATAGTCCTAGCACTCTGGGAGGCCGTGGCAGGTGCATTGCTTGTGCTCAGGAGTTCAGGACAGGCCTGAGCAAGAGTGAGACACTCTCTCTACTAAAAATAGAAAAACTAGCTGGGCGTCGTCATGGGGCCTGTAGTCCCAGCGCCTTGGGAGGCTGAGGCAAGAGGATCTCCTGAGTCCAAGAGTTTGAGGTTGTTGTGAGCAATGATGATGACATGGCACTCTACCCAGGATGACAAAGTGAGAATTTGTCTCAAAAAACCAAAAAAAACAAAAAAAAAAAAGAAAAGAAAAGAAATAAGGAGACAAAGAGCAGCAATGTGTATTGAGAGATGAGACCCGGTCCCCTTGAAAATATTACCTCAGAAACAGGTAAAAATTTTGAGCAAACATTTCACTATGAATTTTTAAAACTTAATGAAAAAAATACTCTCTATGAAGGAATATCACAAAATGGAAATGCAAAAACTCAAGAAAAAATGGTAAGATGGGAAGATGTGAAATATAAGCTGGAAAGAGATAGAGAAAAGCAGAACTTAACACAAAGGTTGAATAAATATTAGGTAAAATGCAATAAGCCAAATAGAGTATAAAAGTAAGAGAAATAAACACAGTGAGATTATGATAGAAAGGATTAAAGAGAAGATGAAAGATACATAAGGCAGACAAAAGAGATCCAACATATACACAATTGAAGCACCTACAAAAGAAAATAAAAATAAAATTGTGGAATGGAACAAATAATATTTATTTCAAGAAAACCCTGATGAAATAAGAGATGTATACCCTCCTTTTCTTGGAGGGCAGGGATGCTACATGCCAAGAAAAATTGAGCCAGAACAGTCAAGGGTGAGATAAAGTCTAGTAACATTACTAGACTTTAAAGAAAAAGAAAGAATCCTTAGGACAGCCAGGCAGGCTAAGAAATCATTCTTCTGTAGATTTCTCCACAGCAACATTCAATGAGCAGGACCCATAACAGCTCTTCAAAGAAAGAAACTGTAAGCCAAGTATTTTGGTCAACTTTACTTCAGGGATGGATGCTGTAGAAAAACAGTTTGAACATGCAAGAAATCAGGGATTATTGTTTCCATATGATCTTATGTCAGCCAAGAGATAATAAGAAACTAGAATTAAAGGGACAGGGGTCTGCACAGAAAATGTTTAACTGAATAACTAAGCCCTGGGCAAGTGAGAGTATTGGAGTGATGGACTAGAAGGCACATGCTTTCTCTTCTAATAATGAAGAAATGACACAAATGCTATTAACAGTTAGAAGGGGGATGAAGGAAGAAGGTGGGAGAAAGAATATATATACTGTTCACTTCATTTATTACTTTTTTATTGTTTGGGGTTCATTGAGGGTATAAAGAATTAGGTGACATTGATTGCATTTGTTAGATAAAGTCCCTCTTATAGTTGTGTCCCACCCCCAAGAGGTGTGCCATACACCATGACCTTCTCCCCCTTCTACCTCCCCCTCCCCACTCCCTCATTCTCCTCTCCCCACACCTTGTATTAGCTCATCTACTGCCTTCATATTAGAATTGAGTATACTAGATTCTTGCTTCTCCGTTCTTGTGATGCTTTACTAAGAAGAATGTGTTCCACACCAATCTAGGTTAATACAAAAGATGTAAAGTCTCCATCTTTTTTAATGGCTGAATAGTATTCTGTGGTGTACATATACCACAACTTATTAATCCATTCCTGGGTTGATGGACATTTATTTGTTTCTACATTTTAACGATTGTAAATTGAGCTGTTATAAACAGTCTAGTACAAGTGTCTTATGATAAAATGACTTTTTGTCTTCTGGGTAGATGCCTAGTAATGGGATTGCAGGATCAAATGGGAGGTCTAATTTGAGTTTGAGGATTCTCCATAATTCCTTCCAAAAGGTTGTATCAGTTTGCAGTCCCACCAGCAGTGTAAAAGTGTTCCCTTCTCTCCACATCCACGCCAGCAACTTTGAGGCTTTGCAATGTGGGTTATTCTCACTGGGGCTAGGTGATATCTCAGAGTGGTTTTGATTTGCATTTCTCTGATGAATAGGGATGATGAGCATTTTTTTCATTTGCTTGCTAGCCATTTACCATCTTCTTTAGATAAGATTCTATTCATGTCTCTTGCCCAGTGACATACAGAATTGTTGGCTCTTTTTTTGTTGATTAATTTGAGTTCTGTGCAGATCCTAGTTATCAAGCTTTTGTCCAATTCATAATATGCAAAATTTATCAGCCTGGGGAAAGATTTTAGGAAGAAGACGTCTGTGGCAGTTGCAACAACAACAAAAATAAATGGAATCAATTAAACTGAAAAGTTTCTGTAAGCTAAGATGACAGCGACCCAAGCAAATAGACAACCTTCAGAATAGGAAAAGATGTTTAGTTCAATTATAATAGGGAATGAAAGAATGTTATTTAAAGATGAAAATACAGCATGGCCCTAGGGTGTAGACATACCTGCTGGCTTCACAGCGGCATAGATACCTTGGATGGGTGGTTGGAAGTGGCAGGGGGTGAAGAGATCCAGCATATGGGTGCCAGAGATCAGAGGGGATTTTCCCCATGGCCTTCTCTTCCCCCAGGTGCAGGAGTGGGGTGGTTTGTGATCCTTCTAACATAGCTTCAGATCTTAGAACCAGTTAGATGGAAAGAACTTAGTGGCCTTCACACATCATCCTGGTTTTGGCATGATCCATGGGGTCTGAGGGGTCAGCTCAGAGCTGCAAGGGAACTTTTGGTTTTCATGGTCTCACTGCTTTGGCCAAGGTTGACTGGGCAGTGGCAGAAGACCTCACTCATGTCAACCCTCTTATCCAAGAACCACCTGAGGGCCCGGACTGACTCAAGGGGTGGTAGTGTGGGAGTTCCTCTCACTCAGCTTTGCCCCACTGTAGATGCTTATCTTGAGTGGGTGCGGCAGGAGGGTGTTCAGGAAGGCCCACAGTGGGTCAGTCCACTTCCACCTGCACCCCCCCAAGAGTTGGAATTCCTGGATATTGGGGGAAGTGAGGCCTCAAAGACCATTTTTTATCCAATGCGCCCCTTATAGATGAGGAAGCGAGTCCAGAAAGTGAGGCCACATGGCCAACACAGGTCTGTGATCTCCTAGTCCAGTACTCTTTCCAGCATCACACTCTGGCTTCCCAGTGGCTGAGGTGCTGAATACAGAGGGGTCAGGAGCCATTAGTGCACCAGGCACAGAGGTGCAAAAGGGAGATGATGGTCTAATTTCCAGAAGACAAGAGGAGCTGCAACAGGGAAGAACCAGCATGAAGGAACATTCCTGGAGGTAGGAGGGAGCCACCGATCTTTCTAGGTAGCGCTGTAACTGAGTTTTCCTGCCCCTGTGATTATCTTCTGATTTCTGATGGCTGAGGAGAGACGTATGTTGGTTCCTGCAGAAGTTGCCACTGGCACAGAGGGAGCCACAGAGACAGACAAATGAGGAAATGCTCAAGGAGCCATCTCTCCAGGCCAGTGTTTAGAAGGAAGGAACCACTTAACAGATTCCAAGGAGGGCCAGCGGAGGTGCTCTTTTAACCTCACAGGGGAGGGAGCTTGGGGATGATCTTAGTTAGGCCTTTCTGGCTGTGTGTGGCAGGAGCACCCACTTGCCACAGCTCACATGTAGATGGAGAACAGGCTTACATGCATAATTGCAGAGTCCCCCCGAGCCCCGGGCAGTGGCTGCAGCTGCTCCTGGGCCAATTCAGGGCTGAAACCAGCAGCTTCAGGAAGCCGGGCAAGGCGCTCTCTCCTGTTTCCGTCTCTGGTTGGTCTGAGGGGATGCTTCCTTCTCTCTTCCTGCAGACTGGCTCTCAACAGAATATGACCCACTTCCAGATCTTAAGCTCTGGGCCACGGGGCCCCTGCTCTTTAATTCATGAGCAGAACAAGCCAACCTTCTAATTTATCTTAAGCTCCTCTTCCCAGGGCTGGGGTGGGAGGGCAGGACCTACTGGCCCAACACGGGCTAGGAGTCGGGGCGTCTTCACAGATGTGGCTGCTGGGGTGGGTGGCAGGGGATAGAGATGGCACTTTTGAGAGAAGCCAGCAGACTACTGCTGCTGGACCTGACCCACAGATATCCACTTCAGAACCAATGCTGGGCAGTGTCCTTTTGTCACTCACAAGGGAATTTTCAGAATGGCAAGCACATGTCAGATTTGTTTTGTTGGCCTAGTTTTCTTGATATCTTTTTAAAAATCTGTTTACCTATGAGCTCTTTGAATGCATCCCAGCAACTTGCCTCACAGTGCACAGAGCATCAAAAATCTGAGAAATATTTGCCAAGTTCAGTAAGTAAACTTAATTTGGGGAGAGTTTTTGTGATGTACACTGCATTTTTCATTCATTCAGCCGGTCACATATTCATTGATTCTCACTGAGAGATGAGGGTGGTACCAGTGCTTTGCTGGTAGGTGTGTCATTAGGGTAAAGGCTCACAGGGACACAGACTCCAAAGTGCAGAGGCTCCACCTGCTCCTGGAAGCCCTACTCCTACCTGGCCACACAGGCACCCACCCTCCTTGCTTCTTGTGGCTCCACGGTGCCCTAGAGCAGCAGCTCTTGAACTTGAGCCCGTGACAGAATCACCTAGAGAGCTTATGACAACACAGGCTGCCAGACCCGTTTCTGATTCTATAGTTCTAGGATAGGGGCCTGAGAATTCACATTTATGACAGTCCCTATGTGATACTGATGCTGCTGGACCAGGGACCACATGTTGAAAACTCACTGTCCCTAGGGTGTGACCTCACTCACATGTGCAGGTGCCGACCTGCAGGGAAGTGGGGAGAGGCCACGGCGGCCAACTTCCCCTTAACCATGTGAGGCAGGCAAAAGCGATAGACTCTTATGCTAAGCAGAGACTTGGCCACATGGCCACAGTCGGCTGCAAGGGAGGCTGGGCAAAGCCATCCTCAATGGGGCAACCATGTGCCCTGGAAAAGGAGAAGGGCATATTTGTAGGGGACAACTAGAGTCTGCCAGGGTGGGCTGTGGAATCACAGGGAAAAAAGAGGAGTGGCATGTGATGGGAGGGACAGATGTGGAAAGACTCCCATAGTGTGTGGTGACAGTGTCGTAATGAGCGTTTATTCAAAAGGAGAATGGGAAAAAGCCCAATTCTGTCTGCAGGCATCAGCGAAGCCCACCCCAGGAGGTGGAGCAAGCTGAGCTCTGAGGCCTGATTCACCGGACAGAGCTGTTACCTCTCCTGAAGGCAGCTAGCTGTCATTCCACTTGGGCTGTGCCCTTCTCACTCTCACTTACCCCTGGGGTGCCCCATTGTTTGGGGGATTGGAGCTGATGTCTTCCCAGGTCTCAGGCTTTCTTTTCTACCCCATCCCTAGGCATCTTGGCTGTGGAGAAGGCTTCGTGGCAAGAGGCGGCCAGTGATGGCATTCTGCCTCCTGATGACCCTGTCTGCCTTGGCTGTCACCCGGTTACCCCCACAGTATCCAGCCAGTGGTCCAGCCCCTGGTCCTCTGGAGCTCCAGGGGGTGAATGGTGCCCCTGTCCCCCATGTCCGGCAAGTTTTGAGCTCCAGCCGGAGGCAGCGGGCAAGAAACCTGGGATTCTGGAAAGGCCGGGCTTCTCCCAGGAATTCCATCTTGGTCTGTGCTGAGGAGCAAGGCCACAGAGCACACATGGACAGAAGCAGGGAGTCCCCAGGAGGGGACAGCAGGCCTCCAGGGAGGGCCCGAAGGGACATCACTTTGGCAGGTGTTCCAAGACTCAGTGGCCAGCGTCTTGTGCTCCTGAGGGAGGATGAGGTCAGCGATCCAGGAGCCAAAGCCCTGGGCCCCTTGCGGCACAGCAGTGCCATCCAAAAGACACAGAGTGTGGTGGACACCCTGGCCGGCCTACTTATAGGGGGAGACGTGGTGGCCTTAGGGGCTTGGACAGCTACTGCTGCACTGACCCTCAGGCCCCATCTTGTAGAAGGCAGGGATCTGCCAGAAAGTGAGGACAGAGGCTTGACTGGTGGGCCACAAGCAGAGGACCCCACCCCGGCCTCAGGGACTCATCAGTGGCCTGGCTCTGTGGAGGAGCTGCGAGGGTCTGTATGGTGTAACGCTGAGACTCCCGAACTATTGACCAACTTGAGGACTGGCAGGCAGGTTCCCCCATGGCTCACAGAACTCGACGTGCGGACCCTCCAGCTGTTATCGCAGGGAACAGTGGTGGGCAAAGCCAGGATCCCCGCCCATGGGCAGGTACTACAGGTCGGCTTCTCCACTGAGGGTGCCCGTGAAGGCTTGTCTCCTTCCAGGCTCAGCCAACTCTGCTCCCATGGCTTCTGTGGCCTGATCAAGAGGCCTGGGGACCTATCTGAGGTCTTGTCCTTTCACGTGGACCGAGTACTAGGGCTGCGCCGGAGCCTGCCTGCGGCAGCCCGGCGCTTTCACAGCAAACTGCTGCCCTACCGCTACACAGATGGGGGTGCGAGGCCTGTCATCTGGTGGGCACCTGATGTGCAGCACCTGAGTGACCCAGAGGAGGACCAGAACTCTCTGGCCTTGGGCTGGCTGCAGTACCAGGCCCTCCTGGCACACGGCTGCCACCGGCCCAGCCAGGCTTCATGCCTGGGCATCCAGCACACCGAGTGGGCGCGCCTGGCACTCTTTGACTTCCTGCTACAGGTGGGTAAGTTTGGCAGGGGGGTGGGGAGGCCTGAATTGCCATCTGAAGTGACTCTCCTCCCAATCCAGGTCTTTGACCATCATGTACCTGTTTTTGTAATTTTTTGCCTCTGTTTACCTGTCCAAGGGTGTGCTAGAGCTGGCCCATTACAGCTCACAGAGCTGACTGCTAAAATTTTCAGTAATTTTGTAACCTGGTTATGAAACACAGGCATTTTAAAAGTTAAATTATATAAACTAGCTAATGAATTATATTAGAAACAGAGGTAATAAATACTCAGAACCCATCACTTCTAAATATTTTACTACTTTTTTTGCTTATCGATTGATTGATTGAGACAGGATCTCATTCCCTTGCCCCGGCTGGAGTGCAGTGGTACAGTCATAGCTCTTAGCAGCTTCAAACTCCTGGGCTCAACCTATTTTGCCACCTCAGCCTCCTGAGTAAGTGGGACTACAGCTGCATGCCACCATGCCTGGCTAGTTTTTCTCTTTCTTTCTTTCTTTTTTTTTTTTTTTGAGATAGAGTCTCATTCTGTCACCTGGGTAGAACGCTGTGGCATTGTCATAGTTCACTGCAACCTCAAATTCTTGGGCACAGGTGATCTTCCTACCTCAGCCTCCCGAGTAGTTAGGACTACAGGTGCATGCCACAATGGCCAGCTAGTTGTTCTATTTTCAGTAGAGATGGAGTCTTGCTTTTGTTCATGCTGGTCTCAAACTCCTGAGCTCAAGCAATCCACCCATCTGAGCTTCAGTTTTTCTATTTTTTGTGGGGAGGGATCTTTCTCTTAGTCAGCCTCAAATGATCCTCCTGCTTTGGCTTCCCCAAATGCTAGGATTATAGGTATGAGCCAGCGTGCGTGGCCCATTTTGCTATTATCTGTGCCCTTGCAGTTATTTCTATCCCTTGTGTCTATACAGTGAATACTGTACACACTTCTCCCCAATTCCACATTCATGAAATGTTGCTAGCTTAAAATTGGTCTGGGTGTGAGTATTTATACCATGCATGTTAGCAAATGTTATAAATCAGGACTCCCCTCTACACCCAGAGAGCTGATTATTAGACATTTACTAGCACCTCACTGTTGATAAATTTGTCTTTGAATCAACAAAGATTCGAAATGATTGCATAATTTAACAAAGACAGTGGGAGAGAGAAAGAGAGACAGAATGTGGGAGAGAAAGAAAGGATACTGGGGTACTAAAGAATGACTAGGAACTCTGCTGGCTGAGGCTGCTGCAGAGCCAGGAGTTAACCTTGGAGTTGCTGGGTCGAGCAGCAGTGTGGGATCTTATAGAAGGGCTGGGCTGTCAGGGCACCTGTGAGCTGGATGTCAGTGTGGGTACACGTGCGGAAACAAGGCCAGACAGAAACAAGGGCAAAAAATGAAGGAAGCCCAGCAAGGATGGAGAATTGCGCTAAATGCCAGAGCCAGCCCTCAATTCTGCAGCAGCCCTCAGGTTCCTCATGGAGGTGAGTGAACAGGCCACAGGACAAGATTTAGGGCAGCCCAGATCTGATATGCTGTGCTGGAGCCACACAGGTTGGTTCCCAATGTGTTTTAGAAAATTCTTTGATAACTTATAACACTCTGGAGATTTCCCATAAAAGTCCAGCTGTGGAAAATCGGATGGTTTAGTAGCAGGAGTCCTTCATCCCCAGGTGGCAGTCTTCAGTCACAGCCGCGGTCCCCTTACAGGCTGCTGTACTCAGCTGTTGGCCACAGGCCCTACCTCCTTATTGTTCAATGCCCACCAGCTCTCCCCCTGCCTTGAATGTCACCTGCTGCCTGCAGATGAGCTCGTTTCCAGTTGTGAGACTAGCTGATCAGCTGCAATGCTCCCAGCTCCTCCACTCTGTGTCCCCACGGCTGCCTCGGGGAAGGAGCGGTGGAGCCTGGTGGTCAAGGCATCCAACAAGCCTGGGTTTGGACCCTGTCCCCAGGCCACCTCTCGGTATCTGCGGCTGAGCAGATTACTTGGCCTCTGTCAGCTTCACTTTTCTCACCTCTAGAATCGGACTGGGTGTCCCAGCCTCATCCCCTCGGGCTTGACCGTTTTAGGGCTTGGTAGCTCCTAACGGCTGGCACCTGCACCTGCAGGCTTGCTCATGGCCTTGAAGCTTGCTCTGCCCTGAGTGTGACATGCTGGAAATAAAGGAGAAGTAACCTCTTCCAGGTAGGGTGACCAACATCCAGGTTGGAAAGGAGGGTTTCCCAGATCTTGATAGGGCTTTCAGTGCTGAAATTAGGACAGATGTGGGCAAATAGGGAAGGGTGGTCCCGCTGCATGGGGAGCAGCCCTCAGCCGTGCCTGGTGGGAGTCAGTGTAGAAACGCCCTGTATGCACATCCTCCACGTCTCCCAGACGTCCCTGACTGAAGCCCGGTCATCCACAGTGGTCATAGTTGGGCTTCCCCATCTCACTATATGTTTCTTAGAGTTAGCTTGAAAATGAAATGCTGTCTCAAGTCTTTGTCTCAAGATCTGTCATGGGAGGCCCAGCCTACATCAGATGCTGACACTGACCTTGCATGGTTTCTGCATGTGAGATCATTCGTGTAATGTCCCTAGTGTGGTGCCAGTGGATGGCACATGCTTGGTAATAAGCAAACATTTTCCTCAATATTTTACATGAATGTACTCATCCAGGCCTCATGGCAAAATGTGAGTCGCTACATTTATCCCTATTTTAAAGTTGAGAAATTGAGGCCCAGAGAGGTTGAGTCACTTGCCCAAGATGACAGCTGGTGGTCCTAGAGGCAGCCTAGGATGATCTAACTTCAGAGCTCACACTCTGAATCAGAGTCTCCATTCAGAGGGCTGTGAGTGAGGGCAGGAAAAGGGGGTGCTTGCAGGGACGCTCAGGGCGCTGAGATCTGAAGCACAGCCCCTTGCAAAGCCCCAGTCCAGTTGGTGAGCTCGCAGCTGCTTTCTGCTCCACACAGAGCCTCTCTGTTCATTCTCTGGGCTTGCAGTGTGGGACTCTCCCTCTGCTGCCAGGTCCCTCTGTGGGGACAGACGTTTCTGCAGCCAAGGCACACACAGGTTGGTCGTGTGGTCAGACAAGACTCAGCTGGGCTCATGCCACCTCTTTCCTGGTTTGCTGAACACCAGTCAAGTCAAACACGCCTGTCTGGCTGACGCTGCCTTCCTAGAAACCACTGGTAAGTCGGAGAGAGGCTGGGTTGTAGAGTGTGGGTTTCCCTGCGCAAGAACCCGGGGTACCTTTATACGGGGGGCCAGGGACAAGGGTGGGTGTGCTTACTCCTTGCCTTGGGTTTATCCTGTATGAATCCTTATTTTCCTGTGTCTGGGTGTGCATCAGAGCACACCATTTACCCAGACACAAAACACACAAGCACTGCACACACATCTCTTATACCCCATAAATCAGACTTGTGCTTCACAAGTCCCACATAACGCTATGTTAGTGATCGCCGAAGTAACGTGGTGTAACAAACCTGAAAACCCAACGAATGGCTGAAAACACCAGCTCTTGACCTCTTGTTCCAACACCTGTGGGTGAGAGCTGGGCTCAGGGCTGCTCTGTTTCTCCTTTTGGGGCACAGGCTGAGGGGGAGAACTACTTGGGGCAAATTTGTTGTATGGGGAACTGAGGAAGCCCAAGAGCTTGCCCAAACTGCCGAGCACACTAAGTCCTCTGCCAGCCGCGTCTGCTATGCTAATGTCCCATCGGCCAAACAAGTCAAAGGCCAAGCCCAATGGCAAGGAAGGGAAGTACAGTCTGTGCTACAGTATAGCCAGAATGGAAGGGGGAGAGGCATGAGTGCGCCTCAGGGTCGTCCCACCCAATGTGCAAGGAAGTCGGATAGTCTCCTACTAACTCCCAGGCACAACTGGCCGAGACCACTCCTGAGGGCGCAACTCCCGGCACTCATGGCACGCTCTGTAGCCAGGACGGGCTGTGGCAGAGTGTTGTAGATAGCCATTGGCATGTGTGGGGATACGGGTGGGACACCAACAGTATCTGCTGCTCATAATGAGTGAAAAATCAAAGATAAATGTCAACTAATCACTATGACCAGGATAGTGTTCTCAATAATAAACTAGTCTTCTAAGATGAAGTACTGATAGTAAGTGACTACCCTCCCACCTCACCCCAGGCTGTGTCACGGGAAGAAATAAGACCAAGAGGGAGCCCACTGCTGCTGAAAAGATCAGCAAGAAGTTGGTTTTACTCTAATGGACAAAATGTGTGTGTGTGTATGTGTGTGTGCGCGCGCGCGAGGTGTGTGTGTGTTTGGGGGAGGACGGGGCTCTCTGCCTTTCTTAATATCAAGGGCCACCTGCAGCCAGTTGTACCTCATAAAAGGTACAAAATCCTTCTCTTCTTGGGACAGTGAATATGGTGGCTGGTGACAACCCAGCTATGTCAGGGGGGAGTTGTGTCCAGCAATCTGCTGTAAACCACATCCAACTTGCGGGTGCTGTGGCTGGACTCTAGGGGGCCTCTTGCCCAGATGAAGTGCTTGGAGAATTGACACATTTTTGTTTTCTCCTTTTCCAGGGGCTTTTTTTCTCTTAGAGGTCGAGTGATTGGCTGGACTGGGTGGGTGAACTGCAGGGCATCCAGACAGACTTGCGTTAGTAACATTAGCTCCTGACATTAGCTCCTGAAAGGTATCTGCAACTTCTGTGCAAGAAGGAACCTTCACATCCCTGAAAGCTGGGATCCCAGGAAGCCTCGGTGCCACCCTCCTGGTCCCAGCATGGCTGAGTGTTTCTTACCTGGACCAACACAACAGCCTCCTAACTTATCTCCCTGCCTCTACTTATGTCCCTCCAATCTAGTCTCTACAGAATTCTGAGTCTGAATGATTATCTTGGTTTGGGTTCCCCAGAGGCAGAGCCTGAGGCCAGGATTCCAACCTGGGATAGTTTATCTGGGAGGTGATCCCAGGAAACACCAGCTGGGGTGATCCCAGGAAACACCGCACCTTCTTGCACAGAAGTTGCAGATACCTTCCAGGAGCTAATGATACTGGGGAAATAAGCCAGGAGGGAAGGCGCCAATGTGCTATGAGGCTGGTCACTGCTGTGGGTGAATGGGCTGAATCCACAGGAACATCTGGAACACAGTATAAAACACAATCTCAGAGTTATCCCACCAAGAGGTGAGGTCCTGGGGCACTTACAGCCAGATCCCCCATTGCCTTTAGTTGAGGCTCCTTATGGAGTGTTAATTCCACAACCTTTGCAGCCCTGTGGGTTTCCCACAGCTTTGGAGGAAGTCTCTAGGCCAGGCCCCACAGCAGATGGAAGTTAGAGGGTGCTCTGGAGTTTACACACAAGGTGAGGCCCAGAGGACACCCCCCTTTTGTAAATCAGATCATGTCACTTCCCTGTTGATATAAGGTGGGGCCTTCTTGCTGCCTTCCATGAGGTTCTTCGCACGCCCCTGTTCCTCAAGGACCTGCACGATCCAGTTCCATCTCTTGGTATGAGCTTCTAAATACACCAGCTCCTTCCACATGAGGGCCTCTGTCCTGGCTCTCATCCTTGCCTGGAGCACTCTGCTTGCTCTGGCCTGGCTCTGACCTCTCCTCCTCAGGCCTCAATCTCCTGATCGCTCCCTATTCCACTCCTGTGCTTTCTCTTTCATGGCCTTCTGTCTTCTAACTCCCATTGCAAAATGTCAATACTCATTTGTCCACATGTTCACCATCTCTCTCTCTCTCTTTTGTTCACGATCACATCCCCAGCACCACCCGCGGTTGGTTCTAGATAAGGACTTGAATGAATGATGAATGAATGAACAAACATGCGTGCTTCCAGGGTCTGTGTATGATTTTTCTTTGAGGTGCTGCTGTGTGGCGCTTCCTGAAATATCACTTCCTCCTTCAGACCAAAAAGAATCCCAAGACTTTCTACATTTCTTTTAGAGATCACTGTAGAATCATAGAAGTGAAAAAGATGACCTTCACTTGTGTCGTGTTTTTAATAACCAATCTGGCAGGTTATTAACTGAGGCACCAAAAGAGAGGACAGCATCTGACAATGCCTAACACTGTTGCCGCACTCTGCAGGTGTTAATGTACAACAGCCATAGGAGGCAGAAAATGCTCCTAGCTTCACTATGCAGATGGAAAACCGAGGCTTAGAAGGGCTAAGGAACTTGCCCGCAGCCACAAAGCCTTAAATGTTGGAGGTGTGCAGTTTGGCTACTCAGCACATGCTCTGGCCCTTTTTGCCGCACCTGACTCTGGAAAAGTTATTTCTTGAGTTTCTTCTGTGTGAGACAAGCCCCTTTCGGTCACTTGTGATCCCACATGTGTTCCTTGTTCGAGTCCAAGTCTATGGCTTCAGTTTTCATGTATCTTCTCTGGATTGGTCTTCCTGCAACATCAGATGCTCCGTCAGTTAGAAAGAAGCCCAGATCGGAGACCACTGACAACCTTTCAGGCTTCCAACCAGAGACACGACATGTAATAGTAACCGATATTTACACCTGCCTGGTAATATCTGCTGAAGCCCCCCAGGAGGCCCAGAACATGGATGCCACACTCCTCCCCATTTTACAGACAGGGCAGCCAGGGACTTACCCTGCCAGAGCAAGTCCCTTTAAACATGACATTAAGCATCTTTTCTTATGTTTAAAGCAGTATCCAAATTAGGGTGAGGTGCAGTAGGCACCCAGCTCATAGTTTAAAGCCTCTCCCCTTCAGTGTGGGTGAGACCTGTGACTACCTTGGTATGTTCCTCCAGGGATAAGTTACCAATCAGTTAATCAAAAGGGCGATCATCCTGGCTGGGCCTGACCTCATCTTTAAAGGAGGGGAAGCATCTGAGAGTCTCTTGCTGGCCTCAAGGAAGAACATGAGTAGCCATATTGTTCATTGCCCATGGGGAGTGGAGATGAAGACCCCAATATCCTTGAAGACCTCAGTTTTACAACTGTAAGGAATGGTGTCTGCTGGCCACCTGGATGGACTTAGGAGACCATCCCGAGATACTGTGAGATGTGATGTTGACCTACACCTTGATTTTAGCCTGGGGAGACCCACAGCAGAGAACTGAGCAAAAATGTGACTCTTGACTCACAGAAACTGTGAAGTAAAAAGCATGTTCCTTTAAGCCACTAAGTTTGTGGCAATTTCTTATGTAACAATAGAAAACTAATTCATAAAAAAGAATACTTAATTCACTAGGCAAGGGACAAAAATTTAAGAAAGCACTCACTGTGGGGTGCTAGCACTGCATCTGCACGGCCCTGAAAGTGAGTCCCCACAATTTATTTTAAGCTTCCCCCTAGTCCTGCTTTAAAAAGCTTTTAAAACAAAAATAAAAATACCATCCACATTCTTTGCCCAATTTTCTATTAGGTTGTTTGGTCTTTTACTTAATCAATTTATAAGAGTTTTTTAAAATAGATTAAGGAAATGAGCTTTTGTTTTCATTGTAGTGTAGTTTTTCTCTTAGATCCAATTACCATTAAGCTTTGTTTATAGTTGATTTGCTATGCAGAAATTTCTTAAAAAATCAGCATTGTTAAAATGATTAAGCTTTTCCTATGTTATATTTTAAAAGGCCATCCTCATTTCAGGATTATTTAAAAAAAATTCTCTCCTGGTTTTCATATATCTTTGATCCATCTGGAAGATATTTTGGAGTAAGGGATAAGGTGTGAAACAGCTACTTTATTTTAGACGGCAACCCAAATGTCCCAGCACCATTTGTTGAATAATCAATCTTGTCCCCAATTTGAACGGCTACCTTTACCATGTAGTCCATTTCCATATGTAGATAGGTCTATTTCTGGAGTATTATCTGTTCTGGGAAAGGGTCTATTTATATGCCATAATCACACTGTTTTAATTACTGAGCTTTATGTTTTATGTTAATAAGTAGTAAGGCTTAGTCCTTCTCATTGCTCTTTTTTAGAATTTTCACATTATTGTATACTTTTTTTTTTTTTTTTGAGACAGAACCTCAAGCTGTCACCCTGGATAGAGTGCTGTGGCATCACAGCTCACAGCAACCTCCAATTCCTGGGCTCAAGCGAGTCTCCTGCCTCCGCCTCCCAAGTAGCTGGGACTACAGG
>CAUYRH010057132.1:0-13444 GCA_963574655.1 Perodicticus potto
GGGAGGGAGGGAGGGAGGAGGGGGAGATGGAGGAAGGAGGGCGAGATGGAGGGAGGGAGGGAAGAAGGAAAGGAGGGAGGGAGGGAGGGAGGAAGGGAGGGAGGAAGGGAGGGAGGGAGGAAGGAGGGGAGGGAGGGAGGGAGGGAGGAAAGGAGGGAGGGAGGGAGGGAGGAAGGAAAGGAGGGAGGGAGGGAGGGAGGGAGGGAGGAGGAAGGATGATTTAAGAAGTTTTGCTTTCGCTTTGGGACACCAGTGGATTCCTTGGGCTCAGGAGTTTGAGACCAGCCTGAGCAAGAGTGAGACCTCATCTGCACTAAAAATAGAAAAAATTAGCTGAGTGTTGTGGGAGACACCTGTAGCCCCAGCTACTTGAGAGGTTGAGGCAGGAGGATCACTCGAAATTGGGAGTTTGAGGTTGCTGCATGCTGGGCTGGTGCCATGGCATTCTAGCCTGGGAACAGAGTGAGACTCTGTCTTAAAAGAAAAAAAAAGTTTTGCTTTGAGTTATTGTTGTATTTCCTATCATGTTCTTTGAGATATACAAGCAAAGTTTGTAATACTGTTCTAATTTCTCTCAGCTGACAAACCATATTTCTTTCTTTTTTTTTTTTTTTTAGAGACAGAGTCTTACTTTGTTGCCCTTGGCAGAGTGCTGTGGTGTCACAGCTCACAGCAACCTCAGGCTCCTGGGTTTAGGCGATTCTCTTGCCTCAGCCTCCCGAGAAGCTGGGACTACAGGCACCTGCCACAACGCCTGGCTATTTTTTTTTTTAAATACGGCACGCTGCAGGAATCCGTGTGTCATCCTTGCTCCGGGGCCATGCTAATCTTCTCTGCATCATTCCCACTCTAGTGTATGTGCCGCCAAACAACACCTGGCTATTTGTTTTTGTTGTTGTTACAGTTTGGCCAGGGCCAGGTTTGAACCTGCCACCCTCAGTATATGGGGCCAGCGCCCTACTCACTGAGCCACAGGCGCCACCCCATATTTCTTTGTATGCAAATCCATGCAAGACTAGTTTATGTAAAGCTCTTATTATTATTATATTTTAATAAATACATACTAAATATACCTCTCTTCTTGCTTCTTTTTTAGATTTCTCCCAGGAATACTGATGATAAAGGATGCTGATCATTGTACCAGATTCAAGAGAAATGGGAGAGAATCAAACTCTGTCTTAAGAAAAGCATCTGATTGACCTGTGATTCTTTTTCTCATTTAAAAGATATGAAACATAAAATATATGTATTTTTATTTGATAGACATATTTGATGCCATAGTTCTGTAGGGTGTGCTTCATTAATAGCTATTAAAACCAAGGTCCTAAAATGCCATTGCAGCTAACAGAATTCTAATCCAAGGCATACGAAATGGTATTTTCTCCATATTTCTCAAAAGAATAAGTGCCACTTAAGAAGTAAATTGAGAGTTCTTTTTCTCTGTTGTTTCACTGGCTGGTGTGGAGATTGGTGTGTGGGGATAAGAGCTGAGAAAGACGCCTTCATTTTACTACTTGAATAACTGAGGTCTTTCTCTCCTTTTTTAAAAATCGGATGTGAGCTCAGGGGAACAGCAGTTTAGGGAGGTAGAAGAGAGGATATTTGGAGGTGATCGGCTTGCAATACTTGTGGGACCCCTTTTTATTTATTTATTTTTGTTTTATTTGATTTTATTTTTAAAAAAGTTTTAGATATGTTGCTTTTATTCAAAATAACAAGATACCTGACAAGTTTCGATCACAAAATTTGAGCTAAACTGCAATCCCATACGACTCTGTGAGGTAGGTTGTCTGCACAGCTCCAGGGATCCGCGCAGGCCCCTTCTTCCCTGTTCTGCTGAACACTGAGAATTGCAGCGGTTGAAACCACTGTTCTAGTGGGCAATTAGAACAGCTCCTGTTCCCCACAGAGCTGCCCAAGGTATCACCTGCTCCTGGAGATGGACCATTTGTTTTTTTTGACAGTTACAATATTTAAAAAAAATCCACATCGTTGCTTTGATTTATATGATCTAACATTGAATCGCAGACATATTACTATGGTGGATGTTTAATGAGTAGATAAATATGTAGATTTTGGCCGTGGGGCACTTGAGCAGAAGATATTGATTTTGATGTCAGTAATATAATGATAGCGGTTATACCAAAAGAATAAATATGGAAACTGAGGGAGAAAGTGAATTCATGATACAAAAAGTCGACTGGGTAGAAGGAGGCAAAATAACGAGTCCAGAGAAAGGAAGAGGATCAAGCCTCAGGGACAACAGGGCAAAGACTCTCAGGAACTCTGGGAGGTGAGAATTTCTAGAGGGAAAGAAAATGCTCTTTAGTGTCTAATTCTAAAGATTGGTCAAATGCACACACACACACACACACACACACACACACACACACACGCAGTGAAACAGCAAAGTATTGTGGCCATTCTAACCTTTACTGAGAATTGAGAGCGTGGAATTGATTGCCAGGAGGTTATTGGTGACCTAAGTTACACAGCAGTAGAGCACTGGAGGGGGTGGAAGATTCCTGTGGGTCTAAGCACATTGGAGGGTGGGGTGGGGGGAAGCTAACAGGTGGAACGTAACCTACTGCTTCAAAAACCCCAAGAAGAGGAAGGAAAAGCTAGACATCAGCTCCTCTACTGGAAATCAAGCCTCAAGAGAACGGGTTAATGTCTTCATTTTTTCATGACCTGAACTCAATACACCTGGCTTAATACATAAGAACCAAAACAAACAAACAAAGAAACAAACAAAAATAAACAACAACAAAAAAACTTTTAAACGAAAAAATGGATAAGGGACCAAGGAGTTGAGGGTACAAATAAGAGAGAAGTTTAATCTGATGTGTTCTACTCTCCCTTCTCTCATTTCCCTGGACTCAAACCCTTCTTGGTTCTACTATTCTTTTCTTTCTTTTTCTCTTTCACTTTCTCTTTCTTTTTTTCCTCCCTCCCTCCCTGCCTCCCGTCCGTCCGTCCGTCAGTCCGTCCTTCCTTCCTTCCTTCCTTCCTTCCTTCCTTCCTTTCTTCCTCCATTTCCTCCCTTCTCTGCCTTCCCTCCCTTCCTTCCCTTCCCCCTCACCTCTTTCTCTCTTTCTTTCCTTTCTTTCTTTCTTTTCTTCAGAGTCTCACTCTGTTACCCTGGGTAGAGTGCTGTAGTGTCATAGCTCACAGCAACCTCATACTTTTGGCCTCAAGTGATCCTCTTGCCTCAGCCTCCTGAGTAGCTGGGACTATAGGCAGTCACCACAATGCCTGGCTAGTTTTTGTATTTTTAGTAGAGATGGGGTCTTGCTCTTGCTCAGGTTGGTCTTGAACTTCTGAGCTCAGGTGAACCTCCCACCTTGGCCTCTGAGAGTGCTAGGATTACATGTATGAGTCACTACGGATGGCTGATTCTACTTTCATAAAATAATTGGCTAACAGGCCTCTGGTATGGCCAGCCTGTCCATGCCTGTAAATGCCTATAAACTGATGATTTAGAAATTATTCAGGGTGTATACTGAGAATATTACAAACTTACCCTTCCAGAAGGCAAATGTCTCATCCTGAAGTCTGAGGGAAATGCTTTATTCAGCACAAAATAATCTCGCTTTTTATCCCCATTAAATTCTTTGGTCACTTCAACTATTAGTTTTGCTGTCTTTCCACACCTGAACAAATAACTTACTATTTAAATCATGTTCAGTTGGTCTTATCTTAAATGAGGGGTTCTCACCTGTATGACTATGTGTTAAAATCATTTGGGAAGATTTCTTTTTTTTTTTTTTCTACAGACAGAGTCCCACCTCATCACCCCTGGGACAGAGTCCCACCCCATCACCCCTGGGACTAGGTAGAGTGCTGTGGCGTCACAACTCATAGCAACCTCCAATTCCTGAGCTCGGGCAATCCTCTTGCCTCAGCCTCCTGAGCAGCTGGGAACACAGGTGCCCGCCACAATGCCTGGCCATTCTTTTGTTGCAGTTTGGCCGGGGCTGAGTTTGAACCCGCCACCCTCAGTATACGGGGCTGGGGCCTTACCCACTGAGCCACAGGAGCCGTCCATTTGGGAAGATTTTAGAAATATGGATGGATGCCAGGGTCCTACCCCAAACCAATTAAATCAGAAATAAGCACAGTGCATGGATCTGGTATTCTTTGAACTCCCTTGGAGATTTTAATGTGTAGGTGAGATTGAGAACCAATTTCCAAAAGACTTGCATGGACATTGTCCTTAATTTTTGCCTCCAAATAACCTACCCATTCCAGGTGAAACTAGCCGTTGAGTTTCATCTCATTCTTCAGGAATGGAAATAGCATCCTATATTATGAATTTGAGGAGGTGCCCTTTCCATCTACCATGGAATTTATCCTTCTGTGTCTCCAATGCAGGCTAACTGGAATGACTAGCTATACTGAGTCATGCCAGGCCGGTGCTCATCTTAGTGGGGAAGAGAAGCTTGTGTGTATTATTAATAGCAGAGGCCACACCCTCTGAATGTAATTGATAGACTTAAGTTGGTAGACTACTTAGAAGAAGCTGATTCTTAGAACAAGGTACTCCTGCCTGAATAGATCTTTGGTAAAGTCTTTGGTTCCTTGAATTCCTGCTGTCTTCTGAATATCCTTAAACTATTCAAATTTAAAATTTGTTTTTCTAGAACAATCCTTTTTTTTTTTTTTTTGGTGAAAAGGCCTTACTCTTTCACCCTGGCTAGAGTGCAGTGGCATCATCATAGCTTACTGTAACCTCAAACTCCTGGGCTCAATCCATCCTCTTGGCTCACTCTCCCAAATAGCTGGGAACACGAGCACGCACAACCATGCTTAGTTAATTTTTCTATTTTTTGGTAGAGACAGGGTCTCACTCTTGCTCAGGCTCGTCTTAAATTCCTGACCTTAAGTGAACCTTCCACTTTGGCCTCCTAGAGTGCTAGGATTATAGGCATGAGCGACTGTGCCCAGCCACCAGTGCAATCTTTTCAAATGAAATTCTCTGCAGAAGCTGGTTAGATAGCTGGATAAAGTGTAACTGCTCTCCTTGAAGCAGACATGGAGGAAGTTTCCACTCCTCACTCTAGGCTCCTCCCGAGCAGCCCTTAGGCACATCTGCTGAACTTTTCCGGGAACACATTTTGAAAACCACCACTTTGGGATCCTAGCTGCAATAATAAAGGCCAAAGAGCAAAAGATAACCTTAGGCCATAATTATGAGTTGTTTATCCCCATGGAATAATAAGGACACTCTTACTGAGTAGTCAAGGTTACAGAAGCCAATCTCTGAGAATTCAGAGCAGTGTGGAAGAAGCTTCAAGGAAAGGATAAAAGAGCCAGGAAAACAGAGAGAGTAACCAGGATAGTGAGATTAAAAAATCACACAGTGGGAGAAATAGTTGAAAGAAATGGTAATGTTTAGCCTGGAAAGAAAAAATGTGATAGTTTTCTTTAAATATTCTTAGGACTGTCACACTTCAGTGGGAGTGAAGTAGTTCTTGTGTGGCTTCAGGAAGTAGAATGTGCATCAGTGGGTGGGGAGCTTTTAGAGAAAAAGCTTTTGGCTCAATTTAAGAAGTTGCTAATATTATGTATGGATAATGGGCCACCTAAAGAGTTAGCAAGTTCTTGGTTTGGACCCTGGAGATACTGAACCATTGACTAGATGACAAAGGCACTTATTTACTCCTTCCTTTGATTTCCCCCTTCCTTGTGTTAAAGAAAAATATTATTCATGACATTTGTAAAGCATGGTAAAGCAGACTTTATCCAGGACCATTGCAATAGGTCTAGGGGCTGTTGCAATGGGGTTTGTGGTAGGGGAGAGAGATTGAGCTCAACTTCAGATACAGCAACGAAAAGTGGGAATTTATAACTAAAGAACAGGGTATGAGTCAGTATGGAAAATTACTAAGAGGGAGCATCAGGGGTGGGAAGACTTCTGGCTAAAGCAACCTAACAGGATTCTTACTGAAGGTAGGCCAAGGTGATCAGGCATCACCTAGGGGATAGTGGAGGATGAGGAATCTGATCAGATACTGAGGATGTTCAGATATTAAGGATGGAGGATTCTGGCTAAACTGACTTGGCAGGATCCTTGCTGGAACTAGACTGTATAAGAAAGATATGGGTGCCCAAGGTTGAGTCTAGTAAAAAAGAGAGCTCAGAAGAGCTTGACTAGAGTTCGGTCAAGGAGACAATATTTGTCACTCACACATTTGATCTGAATAGTCACATTAATTCAAGTCAAACTATACTTCCATCCAAAAAATTAAAATTTGAGCACCTTCTATATGCCACATGAGTGGCTCCCAACTGTGGTGTTAAGAGAAAGAAAGATCACAATTACCTGTGCAGTATGTCACCTGAAATTGATTTCTATCAATAAACTACTAAAGCTTAAAATGGTTTATTTTAAAATGGATGGTAATTTATAAAGGATTCAATGTTGTCCCAATACCACAGTCACTTTCATTCTTCTGTATTCTGTGATACATATTTGAGTGGGAGAAAGGTACGGGTTGTTAGCTAAAATTAATTATAACCCATGGCATATCAAATTTAAGTTATAGTAAGGGGTGGATAATAATCTGCTATGGAAAAGTGTGGGGAGATATGAATGATCCCACCCATGTGTGCTGTCTCTGACTGTTTGTTTTCCTGTCCTGTAAATATTTTTGTGCTTCTCTAAATTCTTGAGAGTCCCATGGTCGTGTGTCTTCCATATGAGCATCATCTGTCACAGGAGACACGTGGACAGGATCTGCAGGCTCCCTGCCTGCACCAGATGGGAAGGTGTGGCAGAGTCGACAGAACTTTGGAATTGGACACACCTCGTGTGATGATGTTGCTGTTGCCTTGCCTTTTTCTAGCTCTGTGACATTGGGCATGTCACTTAAACTTCCTAAGCATCTGCTTCCTCAGCTGTGGAAAGGGGACATTAACTCCATAACAAGGCTATTGGGAAGGTGAGATATAACAGACATATTGTCAAGTTCATGTGGTAAAAAAATGTAGGTCCTGAAGATGGTAGCTGTTAGCCTTTCACACAACATCTGAACAGAAAGAGAGGTAACATCCTATCTAACTCAGTTCAGATAACATCAGAGCATACTCATAGTTCTGGGGGAAAAGTAATCACAGAGAAAATGACTATTTCTTTGAGCTATCTCATGAGGAAGCATTGTTTTCTGAACTACTGAGCTTATTTTATTTCCTTGTGAGACCTTTCTGTTTCAAAGCAAAAACCGTATTTAAATACTAGATGCAGACTGGGTGTGATGGGAGGCCGAGGCAGCAGGATTGCTTGAGGTCAGGAATTCAGGAATAGCCTGGGCAAATAACAAGACCTCATCTCTAAATAGATCAAAAATTAGCTGGGTATGGTGGCACATGCCTCTAGCCCTAGCTACTTAGGAGAATTGCTTCATAGAACTGCAGAACATATTCTTTTGAGTTTTTTCTTAGGTATCATTTTTAATCCTCGGCCTATATGCCGAGTATTGGCTGGTATTTCTGAGCCTTGTTAGTGAGACTTGCAAACAAATAAATGGCCTTGAAAAGATTTACTATTCTTACATGCACTAATTTTATGTATTTCTATAAAACGTGAATGATATCAGCAGGCCTCACTAGATTGTGATTATTGTGGGAAATATATTAATGGCCATGTTACCACAGCTCTGAACTTCACCCAATCTCTTTCAACCCCAGCAATAATGCTGGCATACGGGGAGGCAGAGGAGGTGTTTAGGGTGCCAGGAATTCCCTTTTACAAATGAAAAATTTCAATAGTTGGAAATTATAACCATGTGTCTAGCTACTGCTTAGAGAGAGTAGGCTAATATTTTAACAGGGGATGAAGAAATTTTGGAACTCTAATGAGAATTATTTGAGAGCCACAGGCTGATAAGAGTATTGCAAAGCTGTTCCACTGCTTAAAAAATCTCAGAGCCTACTGAAAGGACAGCCTGCCGGGACCTGGTAATTATAATTATCTGTCTGTTTCTCTGTCTCTCTTTCATCTATTTGTTTCTATCTATCTATATCTACCATTATCATCTTTTGCTCATCAATAATTATTTATCTATTTATCTGTCACTACCTTGCCTATCAGTGTTACCTCATCAATTCAACCCATATGTCACGGTATTGTTTGGATTCCAACATACTGCTTGAAATGAAATTTATTCAGAAACATAGCCCATCAGGCCAATGTAATACCGGAAATAAAAATCTAAATCTTTTTCTTGCCTATAGGGTCCTGTTAGAACTCATTCATTAAGTGGAATTTGGAAGCTATTTTGTTCAAGTGTCATCTCTGTGAAAAGTCATCCTCTGGTGATAAATGAATAAAAAGCATTTGGAGTAAGTGTTCAGACAGAACATCCCTGCATGCATTCCTGGAAAGGTGAGGGCTACTCCTTCTTTGCACTCCATCAATAATCTAAATGCCATGAAGATGAAAAGTGAGAGAGGCTGTAACAAAGAACCCTCAATGGTTCATTGTCTGAACGGGTTATAAATATAAATGATGTTTATAATGCTGCTGTCAGGTCAAAGATCCTGAGAACCACCGTGGTAAAGAAAGACTCTGAGAGACAGAGCCATTATTCAGGATATTATTGCTTTGTACTTTGATTTATTTTGCAGAAAATTAGCCATGTCATTCTACACTTAACATTCTGACTTATATATTTCAAAACTGACTTTATGAGACAACTATATATGAAGTATATGATGAAAAATTAGCGACAACCAGAACTTTTTCAGTCAAGTCAGATTCGATGTTCTGCACTCAGACATCCCTGTGCTCCTCAGACCTGCATCTACAAGTACAAATTTAGCATTTTATAAATAATTCAAAGAAAAGATTAAGTTTTACCTATTTTATGTCATATAGTAAATTTCTGAACTTGGGTCAAAGTAATCATCAAACTGTTATTAGAGTCTACATACTTAGAAAAGTCATGAGAAACTAATATCAAAAATTAGAGGGTATGTCTAAGGCTGCACCCAGGAGAAAATTCATGGTACTAAATGCTTGAAAAAATCAAAATGAATAAATTATATGTTCAAGAGGTTATTAAAAAACAATGAAAAACCCTTTGAAAAATAGGATAATAAAAGGTGGTGTCTCAAAAGTCACATACCCAGGGAAAATGAGGAAGTGTAGCTAAATGTACTTTTATTTACAAAATATTCTCTATGTGTTGGGAACTTTTTTGCAAATTTTGTAATGAATATTTTTATAAATAAAGGTCCATTTAGCTATACTTTACGATTTTCCCTATGTATGCTGACTTTTGGGACATCACCCTGTATATTAATAAAAAAAGGAAAAGAACTTATTGTTATTTATCTAACAAACATTTATTGTTTGCTTTCCCTTACTATTCCCCTCCCCCCCCCAAAATATGTATAGAGTATCTGTAACTCTACTCTGGGAAAAGTTTACACATATATAGTTTGATTTGACTTTTGAATCAAATATTAATGATTCAGATTATTTTTGTTGTTTAAAAAGAAGTGAGACAAAGTTATTTTGCTTTCATCCACACATTGTTAAACTGCCCTTTGAAACTGTGAAGACAGATAATGCTCCATGAGAAGGACAGGGTCCTCGCATGGTTCAAAGTCTTGCATCAGTTTGGTTTCTCAGCTATCCACTCCCCTCCTGAAAGCTAACAATATTTTTATATATTTTAAGAAGATAATTTAGGTATATTCCCCTGGTAGCACAATGTAGTGCTGTCTTGACCTTTGCTTTTCCCCCTTAATGATACATATTGGAAGAGAGCTTCATGAATACATAAATAGCCTCTTATATACTTTTTTATGGCTTTATAGTGTTCTATCGTGGTAGAGTGACTTTTTTCTCATCACTCTTCATTTTCATGCTTAATTACCTTTCAATGTGATTTAGAATCTGCTTGTTTAATTAAAAATTATTTTCGTATTTAAAATTGAGAGTGGCTGGATACAGTGGCTCATGCCTATAATCCTAGCACTTTGGGAGGCCAAGGCAGTGGATTGCCTGAGCTCATGGGTTCAAGACCAGCCTGAGACAGAGCATGACTCCATCTCTAAGAATAGCCAGGCATTGTGTTGGGTGCCTGTAGTCCCAGCTACTCGGGAGGCTGAGAAAAGAGACTCACTTGGGCCTAAGTGTTTGAGGTTGCTGTGAGCTGTGACATCACAGCAGTCTACAGAGGGTGACAAAAGCAAAACTCTGTCTCAAAAAAACAAATTGAGAGTATGTTAAATTTAGATTAATTTGTAAGTATTTAAAAGATACTATATTTAAAGATATCTTTTTGTTTTTATTATGCTGTGTCTTCTAACACAGTTCCATGATTTATGTCTTTCCAGTTTTTAGTCTTTTTAATCTCAATGTACATTTTACAATTTTTTCCCCTATGTATCTTATACAGTTCTTAATATACATAATCTTTTCTGTTATTATTTTAAGTGAAATCTTTTTTATCCATTGTATCTCTACAATGGCTGTAATTTGACCATGTGAAGGCTGTTTATTGATGACTCTGTATTAGCTTTGAGCCTACCTATCTAACAGAATGATTTTATTGTTTGATGATTTTTCAATCCTTTTTGGTTCTTCAGCTACACACGATCATTATATCACTTATAATTAATGATTATTTCCTTCCTCTGTTCCAATATTCTTTATTCTCCTGTCCTGTCTAATTAAATTGGCTAATACTTAGTAGAACAATGCTAAAACTAAGGGTCATAGTGGAAATCCTTCTCTTGCTATTAATATTTTTTCCTGAGTGGATTATGGGAGTTATTTTAAATCTGTTTAATCTTCTCTTGATTGTATAGGATGTTCCCAATGGAGAAATGCCATGATTATTATAGTGGTAGTGGGACAGATGGACAGTGGGAGCTTGCCAGACTTTCCCAGCCCAGTCACGAGATATCATTAAAGCAATGTAGGATCCCAGGTTGGGGTCAGGGTATGTAAAGGAGTTCTTACACTGATCAAGGAGCTAATGGAGATAGACTTTACCTCACTTTAGTCCTGCTAGGGGGTGGTGAAAAAGTCAATGGTATTTGATGACTCACTGTATGTTGCCCTGCACTCCTGGAGAGTATAATAATCACTGAGTCCATTGGGTAGACTGGGGAACCTGATGGTGGACCCAGGAATGCTTCCTTCAGATCCTACCGCATCCTTAGGATCAGATGCTGTTTGGATTCTTGGGGCTTGGATTACAACTCATATTCAATATGTTGCCTGTGACAACATTAAATCTCTCTTGGATGGGCTGAGACATGGACAAGAATGAAACCTCACCGGGGCTGTCTTGCTGTCATTACATGGATGGCTAGAGACAGCATATTGTTTGTCCTAGGTAAACAGTCAACTATTTGAGTAGCCACACGGGTGTCCAACCTGCCAGTGAGTACTTTTTTTTTTCTTATCTGTGGTGTTGGATATCATGAAAAATATGCACGGACATTTTCTTTTGCTGATCAGCTTTCATTATTGTCCATGTATTTAATATGTGGCCCAAGACAATTCTTCTTCTTGTAATATGCAGCAGAGAAAGAGAAGGGGGATACCTGTGACAGAGGTTGGAGATTAATCCAATAAGAATCAATACCAGCTACCCAGGTATTGTTCTTGGAAATCATGTGTGCTGATGCTTAGTAACCATTGACTAGTCGATTGAAGGAAAGCTAACAGTTTAAAAGCCTTCATAAAACCAAATTTTTCAATGCATGTGATAAGCTTGTTCCATACTGGATGGACTTCTTACCTCACATAGGGATCCTGGCCATACTGGAAGAGCATTCCCTCTGACCAGCAACATGCTTTGGAAAATCTCTAACAATCAGTACAGACATCCTTCAGACTCTGGCCAGTCACCTGGGCAGCACATTTCAGAGTCTGAATATTTTTAGAATGGAACCCACGGAAAAAAAGATGTGTCTAATAGGCAATGATGTTCTTTGGGATTTGTTTGTAGCACTTGCCTGGCACCTCATTTTGGAGAATACTCCTGGCTTGTTAGTGAGTGCTGGTAGACACAGATGGAGTAATGTAGGCAGACCTGTGTGCTCAAACCCGGCCTTCCTTATCATTTGACAAGGAGAAACCAAAAGAGAACACCAACAAAGTGGGTTGCTCAAAAACCAAGTGTTTTTAAGTGCAATAAAGCCAGACGTTAAAGTTGTCTTAGAGGTACAGGAAAAAGCATCCAGTCCCCCATTCAGTCCTACATCAATTCAGTAGCTGTTTTAGAGGCAAGTTGTGTGTCAACACCTTGGCTTTTCTGTTGGCTTCAGTACCTTCCCGAGGTTCTTGAGGGCACCTGGTTCTGTTTGTAGGATGCTTCAATTGTGTTAAGGGCAGTTCACATATGAAGGATTGCCAAACCTGCACAACACTAAAGATAAATCCTTGAATCTGTGGTTGGAAAAGTATAATCTGTTGAGTGGGTAGAGATGAGGCTGTGGTACTTGCCCTGTGATAGTCCCCCAAATGGACCTTGTTATATTTTGATAGATTCCTGGACAGGTACCCTCCTTATCTTTTTCTTCACTTTAATAGGATTGGCTTTAGTCCTGTCATGTTGGCTTTGGGATTGTAAATACATGGTAGTTAGTATAATATAATATAATATATAATATAAAACAAAACACTATAATAAATATAAATAAATATGTGATATATTATACTCAGGAATTATTAATCTATTTCTATTTTAGTATCTAGAGTCGTTGTCCTATAACTTCCCTGCTTAAATATTTAACATGAGTTGTAACGTATTATGCATTTCTATAATAAACCCTGCTTAGTTTTCATGCATCTATATCTAAACACAGCATATATTATGGTCCTTAAAATGTCCTCCACAGAACAGCAGCAGACACTATATATTTGCTTACCTATCACCCTTTCTCATTCCTTTTCTGCCTTCCACTAAGTCCCAGTTTGTGGGGTGTTATACACATTGCTTTAAAGGCTATTTGTTTCCTTAAACCAACCATTGTCTGTTAAGTTTCTTGACCAGCGATTGGATAAGCAATGGATTCAAGTTGCTTCAGTCTGCTAAAGATGTGCAGTGCCCAAGAAGGCAATCATCCCATCCCATCTCATGCAGTTCTGGGACAGTGGATAAAGATGTAATCTTGACTAAAAGCTCTTCATTATCATCACGTGCCAGCCACTCCAAACGGTGTTGGTGATAACAACATCCTTTCCTACCAGTAGGAAAGCAACCACTTCCATCCTCCTTCATACATTACTTTTTTTTTTTTTTTTTTTTATTGTCAGGGATTCATTGAGGGTACAAGAAACCATGTTACACTGGTTGCATTTGTTGGGTAAAGTCCCTCTTACAATCGAGTTTTGCCCCCAAAAGGTGTGGCACACACCAAGGCCCCAAGACCCCACCCCCCTCGCTCCTTCCCTCTCTCTGCTCTTCCTTTCCCCACC
>CAUYRH010057133.1:0-21134 GCA_963574655.1 Perodicticus potto
AAGAAAACAGGTGCACAGCCTACAGACACATGAAAAAATGCTCACCATCCTTAATCATCAGAGAAATGCAAATCAAAACTACTTTGAGATATCATCTAACTCCAGTAAGATTAGCCCACATAACGAAATCCCAAAACCAGAGATGCTGGCGTGGATGTGGAGAAAAGGGAACACTTCTACATTGATGGTGGGAATGCAAACTAATACATTCCTTTTGGAAGGATGTTTGGAGAATACTTTGAGATCTAAAAATAGACTTGCCATTCGATCCTATAATTCATTTATTAGGTATATATCCAGAAGACCAAAAATCACATCATAATAAATATATCTGTACCAGAATGTTTATTGCAGCCCAATGCATAATTCCTAAGTTGTGGAAGAAGCCCAAGTGCCCATTAACCCATGAATGGATTAATAAATTGTGGTACATGTATACCATGGAATATTATGCAGCCTTAAAAAAGATGGAGACGTTACCTCTTTCATATTTATATGGATGGAGCTGGAACATATTCTTCTTAGCAAAGTGTCTCAAGAATGGAAGAAAAAGTATCCAATGTACACAGTCCTAATATGAAGCTAATTTATTGCTTTCATATGAAGGCTAAAACCCAATTATAGCCCAAGAATATGGGGAAAAGGGCAAGGGAGAGGAGGGGATGGAGGAGGATGGGTGGAGAGAGGGCAATTGGTGGGATCACACCTATGGTGCATCTTAGAAGGGTACAGATGAAACTTATTAAATGCAGAATATCAATGTCTGCAAATAGTGATTAAGAAAATGCCATGAAAGCTATGTTAAACTGTTCGATGAAAATATTTCAGATTGTATATGAAGGCAGCACATTGTGCCACATGATTGCACTAATGTACACAATTAGGATTTAATAAAATTTAAAAAAAAACTACAAAAAATAAATTATAGTTTCTGTTGTATAAAAGACCAATTTGTATATTTTGTATTTTTCATTATTTTTTAATTTGTGCATTATTGTATATTCCATCTACTAATTTTTTGCCATTTATGTATTTTGCAAATACCTTCACCCAATGTGTGTCTTGTCTTTTCATTTACTTAGGGTGTCTTTGGAGGAATAAATCATTCTTGATTTTAAACAAATATCCTTTAGTTTTCTTCTATAAGTCTCTTGTTTTAAAAGTTTTTGCTATGATGGTATCATAACGAAATTCCAGTACATGATCCTTAAATATATGAAATCTTTCAGGTTGGGCACAGTGGCTCATGCCTGTAATCCTAGCACTCTGTGATTAGGCACGTGGATTACTTCAGCTCACAAGCTTTAGACCAGCCTGACCAGGAATAAAACCCTGTCTCTACTAAAAATAGAAAAACTAGCCAGGCATCATGGGAAATGCCAGTAATCCCAGATACTCAGGAGTCTGAGGCAGGAAAATGGCTTGAGCCTAGGTGTTTGAGGTTGTTGTGAGCTGAGATGGATGCTACCGCACTCTAGCCAGGGAGACTCTATCTTACAAAAAAAAAGGAGAGAGAGAGAAAGAAAGAAAGAAATCATACCATTTACAAAAGATCCTATGATCCCAAATTAAGTTTTATGTATGTTATAAAGTAGACACACAGTTCTATCTTTTCTTTCTATGTAGATAACCACTGTCATCACCCAAATTAGTGAATCATTTTACCACTTCCTCACTGCTATATTAATTATTATCCTTTTATTTTTTGTTTTGACATTTGACTAGTATCTTTTTGGGGAGTATCTGCTCTAGTCTTAGCCTTTTGTTCTTTGGCATAATTGCTTAAATCATCTTTTCAAAATCCACAAGAAATCTATTTAGTTTTTTCATCAAACCTACAGATCATTTGGGGATACTTACCTTTACAATATTGTATGTTCCTGCCCATGTAATATCTCTATATAAGCCTTCTCTAATATCTTTCCATGAAAATGTCTAATGTTCTCCAAAAGTATTGGCACACCTTTTATTCTATTTTTCAAATAATCAGTATTTTTATAGCTATTTAAATATTATTTTTTTACTTACATTTTCAAACTGATTATCATTAATACCTATATTTCTGTGAATTATTTATTTTGCTGCCAAATCAGTAATGTATTATTTACAAGTATGTTTTCCTCTGTTTTTCACAGGTCTTAAGTTGTTTCCATTTAGAGAGGAACTTTCCATTTAGTAAAGTTTTTCTATTAGGGCCAGATGACAAAAAATTTCAGTTTCTCAGGCTATGCGGTCTCTGTGCAGTCTCTGCCAAAATTGCTGAACTCCGAATGCTGTTTTAATAGAAAGAAAGCATAAATTATATAAAATAAATGACTGTGGCTGTGTCCTAATAAAATTTTATTTGCCAAAAAAAAAAAAAAAGACCATAGTGCAGATTTCACTCAAAGGTTAGAATTTGCCAGCCTCAAAATCTAGTCATTCATTTTATCAAGTTCCCAAATTCTTTCAATTGTTTACTTTTTAATTTTAAAAAGCATAAAATAATCATGCTATTATTTTGTATAAGACATTTTCTTTACCACTTAAAATAACAGTGGCATTTTATATCATAGATGGTATAAAAGAATATTACTAAGACTTGATATTTGTGTAATTTAAAAATATCTTAAAAATTACAGTATTGATGTTTTGATTAATTTCCTCCTGTAGTAGCCCCTTTTTTTCCTGTTATTATTTTATATCTATTTTTCTTTGTCTTTAAAATCCCATTTTTAGGTTTGTCTCACTTACATATTAATTAAAATATGTTATGTAAACATTTATTAAACTCCATTAGGAGTAAACTACCTAAGTTAGAGAATTTTGCTTGATGTGGTAAAATTTCATGGTCCTGCTACAAAAGTTTTTCTATTGATCTGCTAATAATACAAGAATAGTAGAAGAATAAAACATACTTGTAAATAAGCATTCTTATTAGGGAGCTGTTACTGGATATGAATATAATGCAAAGACTTTGGGAAAACATCTCAGTTTACTGAAAGATAATTTTTTGTGTGTGTTTATTTGTGTTTTCGTTGAATAAAGTCTAAGCGACCCCTCTAATGAAGCATTACTATCTAGCATGGATAACAATGTGTGCCACGGAGGAAACCTTCAATAAATATTTTCTTACTGGTTTTAAGTAATCTAGTCAATTGGCAATTGTCCAGTTCTAATACATATATAGATTTCTGAAAACAGGCCAAAGCACTCTCCTAAAAGATCACCTAAAAAAAATAAGCTACAAAAATGGAGAAAATATTTTAATAGCCAATATTATTACACACATGAACATGCACATAACAATACAAATACATATAAAATACAAATAACAAGGTTATCAAAAGAAACAGATTTATGGTTATCACCATTGACAAAGCTATGAAAGTAAATATAAACATTTACTTTCAATGGGGAAGAAGACTGTCATGGTTGAAACCACTATATAGCATCCTGATTTTGATCATTCTTGTCAGGCAATAGCATACAAGGAACACTTACAAAATGAGTCCACTAAATCCCAGGAAGTCTCTTCCCCACTTTCAAAGCTGAGCCTGCTGCTCCAAGTTTTTGCTCCCACCTTGACCTATACTTTCATCACTGTATTCATAGCATTAATCAGAAGCTATCTGCTACATTTCCAGCCATCTTCACCCCATCATCACCATCTCTAAGAGAGAGACTATTTTTTTATGCATTTATCACAGAACCAAACACATGCTAGGTGTTCAAAATTGTCTGTGAGATTGATCATAAAGATAACACCAGCATATAATCATTTGTCAGAATATACAGGAGGTTCCAAAAAATGTATACACATTTTAAGAAAGGAAAAAACTGTATTAAAATCGTAATACCTAGTGTACACTAGTGACACATTGTATCTTGTATATCATATACAATATGTATCTTGTATATCCAGTAATTGTAGAAGTCAAATGTGATCTAAGTATTATAATTTTTTAATACATTTTTTTTCTTTCTTAAAATGTGTGCTGTGTTTTTTTTTTTTTTTTTGCATCTTCTGTATAAGGACTATTTAAAGCATTTAAAGATTTTAGATGAAAAAAGTGGTAAATTTGCATAATAATATATCTCAAGCATAGAATCAGGCTAAGAGACTATACCCTAGCCTTTGGGTAAGGGCAGAGATGTATGTCTTACCTCAAAGAGAGAGCAAATTCACCTTTTCTTTGCCTTTCTATTTTATTCACATTCTCAGTATATCAGATGTTGCTAGGTTTATTGATCCAAATGCTAATCTCTTCTGGCAACACCCTCACAGACCCACCCAAAAACAATTTTTTTCCTCCTATCTTGGCATCTCTTAGTCAAGTTGACACGTAATATTAACTATCACATCAGAAAAAAATTAAAAAGTTCAATTTGTAATTAAAAAGTAATGCTATTAAAGGGGAGAAATCTTTCTTAAATTTAGTCTGTTTTCACATTCTGCTTCTAATTATTTATATTTTAATAATCTAATAAATGAGGCTAGCCATTATTTATACTGTGCTTTAATAAGAAACTGATTAGAGAGAAATCATAGTTCTTGAACTACGGCTACGTGTACTTGGAGTTTTGGGTCATCAGGTCAGAAAGAAGCACACAAAACAGACCTGTGATAAGCTAACTGACATTTCTACACCTGTAGCAGTAACTAACCTATGAAGAATAATCACCCAGGGAAGGCTTTTAATGGTCAAATATAGGCCCAAAGGAAGAAGAGATGGTGCATAATTTAGTCTTCACAGAAAGCTAGGCTGATATGTATTATAGTACATCTATACACATCTTAAATAATTGGTGGTTTAATTTCAAATGCTTCCAAAGTAAGAAATGATGTGGTCAGAATGCACTATTACATGGAGGTGATATTTGGGGTGTGAATTTAGGGGTGAATTTAAATGTCCAAGTGCTTTTAAATAAAACATTGAGATTTTTTGTTGCCTGAACAAGCAGAAAAAAACAAATAACTAGAAGACAGCAAGGTAATCTGATGGAAGAACATCTCATAAAACATTAAGCCACCTTTGAAGGACTTATTACTGTGTGTTTTCAGAAGCTCTTAAGAATCTCAGAGGAAAACTAAAGATATATGATGCTAGTGGAAGAAAAGAACTGCTGTATAGGACCAAATTTAAAAAAAAATTTCCCCCATCCTAATCTTTAGCAGTGAAGAGGGAGAAAGTTGGTATTCAAAACTCATGGCAAAGAGGACATGAAAGGAAGGATTTATTGGAGAAACAAACTAATGGCACATGTGGAACCCCTTCAGCGACTAGACCCTTTACCTGTACCAGTCTTCACAGAAATCTGGGACTAGGTCAAGTTCTTTAACTGTCCAAGATCCCTTACCTGTCAGTGAGAGAGCTATTCAGGATATCTGGATTCAAAACTTAAATACATTCTGCAAAATTATGTGGTGAAAATTATTTATTTTTTTCATTTTAACATGAGTACATTTTCTTTTAAAATCTTGCTATACTTATTGATCACATTATAAGAGGGACTTTATATACACATTAATCTTGCAACATCTGTATATTTTATCTTATTTTATTTAAGAAAAATGTAAAATGCTTCCTACGCATTAGGCACCATGCTTAGGACTCTACAAATATTAATTTCCTGAATTCGCACCACAACCCTATCAAGTTTATTTGTTACTTCTACCACTTTTAAAACAACTAAAATAAGACACAAAAGGCTAAGTAACTTTCTCAATGCCACACAGACAGTAAGTGGCAAAGTCAATGTTAGAAGTTAGGCAGTCTGGCTACAGAGACTCAATTATTAGTTATAGCAAACTCAATTATTTTTTCTTTGCTACCTATAGATGCTTAGAGTCAAGTATGTAAGATTGAAAAGAAGATAGCTATTGAAAAATTGTAACGGGTATTTATTTTAGCATTCATTATTTTTTTTTGTAGAGACAGTCTCACTTTATTATTTTTTAAATAGATTACATTCACAGATATTTCAAAGCTATGTATTAAATGACAGGTACAAATTATTTCAAATGGATTTATCTTTATTTCTCTGATCCCTTACCTCAAATAAGTGTAATAATTTCTTCCCCTTTCACATTTTAGTTCTGTCTTCTTGAAAAAAAACTTACTTGTACTTTCTACCTCTTATTTTCTGTGGCCTATCTTCACCCTTCTATGCCATTCTCTTCCCAGATTGTCCCTTGGCTCCTTGGAACTTCACAAATTGTCTCTATTTACATTTTGTAAACCCATGAAGTAGATAACATAGTTTAATTGCAGTTCCAAGGGGTTCTGGGTGACTTCCTCCCAGAATCTGGTGGCTTAGTCATAACAAGATAGGATCTGATTTCAGGGGTGTTTTTTTTTTTTTTAACACTAATTCCTTCCACTTTAACATATTTTCTTCTCATCTGTAGAAGATTTTTCAAAATATATTGTTTGTGACTATCAATCCTTGGGTAGATGAGGAAAGTGAAAGCAGTATTAATCTATATAGAGAAATTTGTCCTCTAGAATATCATTACATCATTATAAAATATAATCATACCCCTTACTTGGAATTTACAGCATACTGAATGCAAAAGACAGTATAACAGAGATTTTTTTAAAAATGGTCATTAAGGCCTAACCAGAAAAAAAAGTATTTTTTTTTACATTTTTCAAAATTTATCATGCTAACCAGTTCAATGAAATTCTTCACACACCCAAAACCCTTTCCTATTACAATGCCTCAAAGCAAAGGAGAATCAAGAAACTGATTCAACTCTAAAGGAAGTTGTAGGACATATTTTTAAAAGGTCAATATCCAGGTAAGGATATGAGGACTGCTGCCCATCATCTATTACTTGAACAGATGATGCTTGGAAATCTATTTACCTTTTCCCACAAGAACTTGCAAAACAAAACAAAACAAAAAAGATTTAAAATTACCTGTATCTTTATTAAGGGGAAATTCATTAACATCAACCTTCTACATGCATATCAATATTGAGAAAAGTATTCAATTGATGTGAATCCACTACATTGGAACCAAAAATGAGAGAAGGTAGAGAGAGTGATACTATTGAGATACTGGAATTGTCAAAATAGCAAGATTATTTTTCTTTTTAATCATGTAACAATTTCTATTAAAACAAAAGTTTTAATAGATATTATTGACTATTAATTATAACAGAAATTAGTTTGATTGAATCATATGATAATCTGGACAGCACTGAAATAAGCTCTGTAATTGTACCCTGTGGGTTCTTTTCCAATTATCTCTTTGAAATGCATCTCTTCTCTGGTTCTTTTACTGTCTCCTTTCTCTTCTTATGTTTGCTCTGTGGGAAACTTCTCCCAAGATTAGTCCTCAAGTCTTTGTTCTTTGCTTTAGATAGCTCCGCTGTGTGAAAGCTCATCAACGCTGACTGCCATCACTATTTCAAATATTCCTAAACTGCTCCCCATCTCTGACTGATTTCTACAATGCCAGTCACATTTCAAAGTACCTGCTGGACATATCTTTATGACTATACTGTGTAATCTAAAACCTATAATCTGAAATTCTGTTTTTCTCCTGTCATTTAGAGACCTTTATCCTTCTCTCCTTAGTGTATGAGGTTGGACAATGAAGTTTGCAAGCCCATCCTAGGAAAAGTGCCACATACCTCATTGTTGCACATCACTTCAGTCACCTTGGAAGTATTTCCCTTGGGAAGCCAGGCAACCCCACCACTGCCTTCGAAGCACTGATTCTAGGGTGAATCAGACCTCATGCAAGGACAGCTTCGATGGCCATTCCAGAAAAATAGTTTCAAAATTGTTTTGAAGGATGGACCAAGCTCTGGCATCATAGCTTCCCAAGGGGAGTACTTCATAGGTGACGGTAGTGATATTTAGCACTGAGGTACGTAGCACTTTTCCTCGGATGAGTTTGTGCACTTAACTGTCTGACCTTGTATGATACCACAGTTTTATTAGCGATGCAAACTCAAGCTTCTAGCTGTTAATGATGCTACCTAATGAAATGTCCATTCCCATCCAATTTCCAACCTTGGATTCATCACGACTATTCAATCATGCTTGATATTTGCTGTTCACTTCTGCCTATCACTATTCCCACAAGGGCAGTTGAACCTCCTTTACTTCAATTTAGACCTAATATGCTCATTTCTGTTCAGTAGTTTTCTCCCTAGTTTTAATTTATGAATATGTTTCTGTATGTTGGTCACAATATTAATCTTCTTAATACAATTTCTTCATTATTTCTTTTCGTGACCATCAAGGTCGGACCAAGGGAGAGATACCACGTGGCACTTACGTGAGATCAGAAGAATGTAACAAAGGGACTGCTTATTAAGTGTGGAGGGAAACCGCATGGAATATCCTGGGACTAAGAAGGACAAGGCGCAGGAACCTCCTATGGCACTAAAAAGAAAGAAGCAAAGTGTTTCTGGAATCTGCAGACTGAGAAAGCTGTGTGGAGAGAGCCATCTGATCGGAGCTGTACCCAGTGACATTGCAGAGCAGGAGCCAGGGAAGAAGCACCCTGGCTCCCCCTCTCCCTCTGATCTTCCTCCCTTGTCCTTCACCGGCTGACTTCAGCTGTAACCCAAAGGTAATAAAGGTCCTTGGATGTAATCCCACAGGCCAGGCGTGGGTTAAAGACCAAGGTAGAGGAGGCTGGAGAGTGGCCCTGGTGAGTCAAGGTGGGGTGGGAGGCGGGAGAGAAGATATTCAAACTTTCAATTGCCTTGGCTGTTCAGCTTACTGCTTAAACTGCCCTTAAAATTCTGGCCTAGATTAAACTTTATACCTTCTTTTTCTTTTCTAATTCTTTTTCTACAACTGACTTGTTATTCACTTCCCACTGCATTTCATAAATTTCCTATGTACAGATATAAGACACTTGCTCATTTTCATTTCTGAATAATTGCTTAAATCACAGTTCTTCATAGTAGATTTATGTGCCTTCCCTCCTTTCTGTATAATCAAATCCTACTTTTCCTTTAAAGCTCCTTGCAGGTTCCCACTCTCAGTTGGCATTATCTCAGGGCATCCAGCCTATGATCTTTTATAGCACTTTTTGTCACAGTTATTTAGCATTTCAATAAAGACCATGTCATTTGCCATTTATTGTGTATGTGTCTATATTCTGAGCCCCTAAAGAGATTGTAAACTCTTTAGCAGCAAGAAAAAAAATTCTTCTGAATATCAGATTTCCCACAATATCTATCAGAGCTTTATAATAGTCACACTATGCTTTCAAATTTGAAAATGGGAACAATATCCTATTAATTTTTGCTTCCCTGGTACTCAGCAGTTAGTACATGGCAAAAACTTAGTGTTTGTTGAACTAACTACATTAAAATACTAGTGAAAGAATAAATTATGTGTTTCCCTAACTTATTTTCTAAGTAAAATAACTAATTGCTCCTCTGATTATATAGGTATTTATAGAATCTAGATATGAAACTCTTTCTTCATATAAAAATAAGCACCGAAATAAAAGCATAATTGATTTTGAATGTTATAACTCTCATTGCAATAAAACATTAAAAATGAATTTTCGCTTAAAAAAATGACTCTTGTCTTTGCAAATTAAACCATCTTTTCTCTTAAAAAAAGTGAATTTTCACTGTTTGATGTTAGTCAACAAATTTCATAAAGTCGAATATAAAGGGAAAGTATACTTTGTTTCTCATTTAAGTAAATCTAAAAATACAAAAGGTTTTTCTTTTTTCTTACTTAAGATTTAGCATATCTTAAACTATAATTAAATCATATTTTTCAAAACAATGAATAAATAAAACCGTTGTCATAACAGCATGGAAAAATAGAAATGCATGTAAGAAGGGCCACCAAAGTTTAATTTAATTTAAATCTTTGTATATTTGTTGTTCTATGCAAAACACTCAAGTTATCATCAATTTTTGTAGGAATGTATGAGTCTGCCTATAAGATACGATAATCAAGATGGATTCCACGCCAATGGTTTTTAAATCTACCTAACACCATCTCCTCAAAAAAATGCTTTCTTCAAATAAAGCTTGCTCAGAAGTTTGATCTTCAAATTTAAAAAGATAAATACAGAAAAGTTCCTCTTTGTGTAAAAGATGGGTACTTGAGAGTAGACCATTTTGGCCAAAGTGAAGTGATCTACCCCATTCTACCCCAAACTTCTAATTGCTGATGACTCTAAAATGACTAAAAAATAAAATTAGAAAAATAGTGCAATGGAATCTATTTATGATCATGTGACTCTGAATAGTAACTAAGCATTTGAAAAGAATGCTGAATAGCATCTTAACAGAACAAGTCACTTAATTTTCAAGAAAGATTGTTATATTACTAAAGCAACACTTACATTCAACACTCAAAATATTAGGATGACAGTACCACAAAAACTAGGGAACTGAAATTTCATTAATGGTCTTCAGGGGCGTGCTTTTTAAAAAAAATTTTTTTAATTAAATCATAGTCATGTACATTAATGCAATCATTGAGTGCAATGTGCTGATTTCATATACAATCTGAAATAGTTCCATCAAACTGGTTAACATACCCTTTGTGGCATTTTCTTGGTTAGTGTGTTAAGACATTCATATTCTACATTTAGTAAGTTTCACCTGTATCCTTCTAAGATGTACCGTAGGTGTGATCCCACCGATTACTCTCCCTCCACCCATCCTCCCCACCCTTGCCCCTTTCCCCATATTCTTGTACTATAATTGGATTTTAGCCTTCATATGAAAGCTATAGATTAATTTCATACTAGGCCTGACTACATTGGATACTTTTTCTTCCAATCTCGAGATACTTTGCTAAGAGGAATACGTTCCAGCTACATCCACATAAACATGAGAGAGGTAAAGTCTCCATCTTTCTTTAAGGCTACGTAATATTCCATGGTGTACATATACCACATTTTATTGATCCATTCGTGGGTTGATGGGGATGTGGGCTTCTTCCATGACTTAGTGATTATGAATTGTGCTGCAATAAACATTCTGATACAAATATCTTTGTTATAATGTGATTTTTGGTCTTCTGGATATATACCTAGTAGAGGAATTATAGGATCAAATGGCAGATCTATTTTTAGATCTCTCAGGATTCTCCAAATATCTTTCCAAAAAGAACATATTAGTTTGCATTCCCACCAGCAATGTAGAAGTGTTCCCTTTTCTCCACATTCACGCCAACATCTCTGGTTTTGGGATTTTGTGATGTGGGCTAATCTTGCTGGGGTTAGATGATATCTCAAAGTAGTTTTGATTTGCATTTCTCTGATGATTAAGGATGATGAGCATTTGTAGTTATTATATTTTCAAGGCCTTCTTTATTAATTTTGAAAAAGGAATTAATTTTTTCCCTGCATTGCCATAGATATTGATATATTTTTGAAGCACTCACAAGACTTTGCATGCAATAATTATTATTGATGATGATATAAAAACTAGTGATTTTTTTTTTTTTTCTGTAGAGACAGAGTCTCACTTTATTGCCCTCAGTAGAGCGCCATGGCGTCACAGCTCACAGCAACCTCTAACTCCTGGGCTTAAGCAATTCTCTTGCCTCAGCCTCCCAAGTAGCTGGGACTACAGGCGCCCACCACAATGCCTGGCTATTTTTCTGTTTTGCAGTTTGGGCACCACCGGGTTTGAATCTGCCACCTTCGGCATATGGGGTGGATGCCCTACTCGATGAGCCACAGGCACCACTCAAAGCTAGTGATCTTTTTAACCTGATTTATTTATTTATTTTTAATTTTTTTCAGACGAAGTCTCACTCTGTTGCCCAGGTTCGAGTGCCATGGTGTCTGATAGCTCATAGCAACCTGAAACTCCTGGGCTTGGGATCTTCCTGCCGAAGCCTCCTGAGTAGCTGGGGCTACAGTAGACAGCACCATAGTGCCCAGATGATTTTTCTATTTTCAGTAGAGACGAGGTCCCACTCTTTCTCAAGCTGGTATTGAACTCCTGAGCTCAAGTTATCTGCCTACCTTGGTCTCCCAGAGTGCTAGGATTACAGACACTTTTAATCAGATTTCAATTAAACAATTTTCTTTTTTATTCTTCCCTAATTTTTTATTTGAGACTTTTCAAACATACAGAAAATTTTTAAAAAAGGGAACAATGAACAATTCCATCTAAATCCAGCAATTGTTAATACCCACTTACTTTACTGTTCTTTCTCTCTATAAAACAATTATAGATGCATACAATATACAATCACTATAGTATATGTGTGTGTGTACAGTGTACGAGTCATGCATTGCTTAATGACAAGAATGCCTTCTGAAAAAAATTCATTCTTAGACAGTTTCTTCATGCAAATATCATAGACTGTACTTACACAAACCTATATGTAAGTACTGCCCACCGAACATCTTGGGTAGGTGGTATAGCCTGTTGCTCCAAGGCTACAAACCTATACAGCATGTGACTGTACTAAATCTGTATGCAGATGTAACATGATGGTAAGCATTTGTGCATCTAAATTTACCTAAACATAAACAACATAATGCATTGTGTTATGACATTGTGATGGTTACGACATTACTAGGTGACAGTAATTTTTCAGCTCCATTATAAACTTATGGGACCACAGTTGTATTTGCAGTCTGTTGTTGACCAAAACATCATTATGTGGTGCATCACTATATATTATGTATTTTATATGTATAAACTCTTTGACACCGACATTTATTTATTTTTTATGTTTTGACACCATGACATTTAACTCCTAAGCCTTTAGCATGTACCTGCTAAGACTGAGAATCTGTAATGTAACTATATTGCCATTATCACAATTTCTAATATCTTGCTCATACTCAAATTTCTGTGATTGTTTCTACAGCTGTCTTTTTTTTTTTTGAGAAAGAGCCTCAAACTGTCAACCCTGGATAGAGTGCTGTGGCATCACAGCTCACAGCAACCTCCAATTCCTGGGCTCAAGCGAGTCTCCTGCCTCCGCCTCCCAAGTAGCTGGGAGTACAGGTGCCCGCCACAACGCCCGGCCATTTTTTGGTTGCAGGTGTCATTGTTGTTTGGCGGGCCCAGGCTGGATTCGAACCCGCCAGCACAGGTGTATGTGGCTGGCGCCTTAGCCCGTTGAGCCACAGGCGCTGAGCCAGCTGTCTTTTTTTTGAGACAGAGTCTCTCACTCTGTTGCCCCAGGCTAGAAGGCCATGGAGTCATATCTTACTTTGTAGTTGCAGAGTAATACTTTGTGGGGATTTTTTGTCTTTTTTTTTTTTTTTAAGAGATTCACTCATACCACCCTGGTGGTATGAGCATAGACTTCTGACTCCTGGGCTCAAGGGATTCTTCTGCCTCCTAAGTAGCTGAGACTATAGGCATGTGCTACTACACTTAGCTAGGGTTTTTTGTTTTTTTTTTTTTTTTGAGACAGAATCTCATTATGTCGCCCTGGGTAGAGTGCCATGGTGTCACAACTCACAGCAACCTCAAACTCTTGCGTTTAAGTGATTCTCTTATCTCAGCCACCCGAGTAGCTGGGTAGGCACCTGCCACAATGCCTGGCTATTTTTTTGTTGCAGTTGTTGTCGTTTAGCTGGCCCTGGCCAAGTTCAAACCCACCAGCCTGGGTGTATGTGGCCAGTGCCCTACACACTGAGCTACGGGCTCTGCCCCACTTAACTAGTTGTTTTTTTTTTTTTTTTTTGAGACAAAGTATGGGGAGCAAGCTGTGGACAGCAGGGCCCCACAGCCTGGGAAATGCTCAGAGAGCGACCCCCAACCACTTCTCCTCCTTTCACAACATTCTTTCCACCTGCCAGTAGTCATGTAGCCCATTCATACTTTCCTTGTTATCAGCAAGCACGCAGTTTTTCCTCTCTAATGATGATCTCTACCCCAAGTGTTAAGATTTATGCAGCCTTGTTAAGATACTGTATAAATAAAGCTGTCCCCATGGTTCAGATGCTGGCTGCAGCTATCAGCTGCATCAGGCCTCTTGTCCGCCATCCTATCTCTCTTCTCATCAGAGTCTCACTTTGTTGGCCTTGGTAGAGTGCTGTGGTGTCATAGCTCACAGCAACCTCAAACTCTTGGGCTTAGGCGATTCTCTTGCCTCAGCCTCCCAAGTAGCTGGGACCGCAGGCACCCACCACAACGCCTGGCTATTTTTTTTGTTGCAGGTTGGCTGAGACTGGGTTCGAACCCTCCACTCTCGGTATATGGGGCTGGCTTCTTACTCACTGAGCCACAGGCTCCACCCCCATCTATTTTTTAGAGGCAGAGTCTTGTTCTTGCTCAGTCTGGTCTGGAAACTGTGAGCTCAGGCAATCCACCTGCCTTGGCCTCCCAGAATGCTAGGATTACAGGTGTGAGCCATTGGGCCTGGCTACTTAGCTAGTTTTTTAATTTTTTTTAGAGATGGGTCCTCTGTATGTTGCCCAGATTGGTCTCAAGCTCCTGGCCTCAAGTGATCCTCCTGATTCACTGGGATTATAGGCATGAGCCACAGCACACAATTATGGAGTGATACTTTGGCATTGCACAAATATTTCATCACCCAATAATTAATCATGCATTGAACTGTTCTATTTGGCTTGTAATGTTGATTCATACTGGTAGGCTCAAGATCAGAAGACACCTTCACCTAGATTAGTGGTTCTCAACTAGGGCAATTATGCCCCTGAACTTTTGGCAATGTCTGGGGACATCTGTGGTTCTCACAGCTCTGGGCAAGTGTGATACTGACATCAGAGCCCAAGGTTGCGGCTATACATCCTAGAATATGGAGGGCAGCTCTCACAGCAGAGGCTCATCCGGCTCAGAATGTAAGTAGTTTCACTGTTGGTAAGTCTTAATCTAGATGTTAAATTAAGCTTCTCTCTCACATATAATTCATTGGCCATTTTGGAGATGCTAGTAAATTTTTAGAGTCTACCTTCAGCAGTGGTAGAAACCAAGCAGATGTTAAAGTCCATCAACATTTTCCCATGATTCAAACCAGGCAGAATTTTTTTTTTACTACACACCTGTTCTGTCTTTCTATTACCTTTATAAGTATATGAGAAGGTTTTAAATTGCTTTCTTTTACTCTCAATAAATTAATAAATAACGAAGATTTTTTTGGCTGGGCATGGTGGATCATGCCTGTAATCCTGGGAAATCAAGGCAGGAGGATTCCTGAAACTTAGGCGTTTGAGAACAGCCTTAGCAAGAGTGAGACCCAATGTCTACTAAAAAATAGAAAAAGGTGGGCGTTGTGGTGTGTGCCTATAGTCTCAGCTACTTGGGAGGCTAAGACAAGAGGATTGCTTGAACCCAGGAGTTTGAGGTTGCTGTGAACTAGGCTGAAGCCATGATACTCTAGCCTGGGCAATGGAGTGAGAGCCTGTCTGAAAACAACAAAAAAAAACCCCAAAATTAACACACTGAAGCTTTTGGTCAGAGATCATGTCTCTGAGAAGATTTTGAAATATCATCTTAAAAGCCCCAGAGACAGGGAAGAGAAAATGGGGAAGGAAAAATACCACGTTAAGAATTCACAGTTACAAAAATGGCCTGGAGAGAGTGACCAGAGTTCAGGAAGGGGCAGGGAAGTGCAGAGGGCATTTCCATTCTCACACCTGTAAGTTATTAATGACCTTTGAAGTGATTGTTGATGGAAGCACTTGTACATTTGAGCTGCTTCATGTGCATTCCTAGTGTATTCGGAGAACTGCCTGGCTTTGCGAGCCCTGAAATATCTTCAAGTTGAATCAGAGATCAAACGGCAAAATCTATGACTTGGGAATATCATGTAGCCATGTGACATGTGGAAGGATCCAAAGCAGGAGAACCAATGCCTAAGTAACTACACTGTATGTTTTTAACTCTGAGAGATTTAGCATTGCTTTCACAACTTCAAAAATAGTAATCTCAGAAAATAATGTCCCAGAGTTTCAAGTTAATATGGTAAAAGATAGCATTTTTATAATTTATTTTGGGTTCAAATGCCTATTCTTAGGAGATTAGAATCTAATTACCTTATTTGCTTTCAAATTGTCATCAGATAGCATGTACAGCATTTGTTTGTTTTATGTTTGAAGTCCTGGGACAAGGACATTGCCTTTCTTGTTGGAAGCTGAGTCAATTTTGTTTGCATTTATCAAAGATGAAATCACTCCAAGTCTAACTTTCTATTCTAGACAGTTAGCACATGAGTGCATTCAACAATTATAGTTTCCCTTTTAGAGGAAGTAGCAAAATACATAGGTCTATGACTTCATTTTTATTTTTCCCTATCTATATTTCTTAAAATTATTTTTCATACTTTTTTACTAATATAACTTTCTAACTTAATATCAATAACTATTGACATGACATTGCCAATGTCATGGGATTAGGAAACAATCCCAAAGAATTCATGGGAAAATTATAGAACATCAGTTATTTCCAAAGTATAATTTTTACTTCTTATTAGTAGGCAAGGACTCAGGTGAATCCTTTGTTTAGAAAACAGTAATTAGGGGCGGTGCCTGTGGCCCCATATACGAAGGGTGGTGGGTTCAAACCCAGCCCCGGCCAAACTGCAACAAAAAATAGCCACCATTGTGGTGGACACCTGTGGTCCTAGCTACTTGGAAGGCTGAGGCAAGAGAATTGCCTAAGCCCAAGAGCTGGAAGTTGCTGTGAGCTGTAATGCCATAACACTCGACTGAGGATGACAAAGTGAGACTCTGTCCCTAAAAAAAAAAAAAAAAAGGCGGTGTTGTGGTGGGCACCTGTAGTCCCAGCTACTTGGGAGGCTGAAGCAAGAGAATCACCTAAGCCGGAGAGCTGGAGGTTACCGTGAGCTGTGACGCCACGGCACTCTACCACGGGCTACAGAATGAGACTCTGACTCTAAAAAAAAAAAGTAAAAAAATAGAAATTAGTAATTAGGTTGGGCGCCTGTAGCTAAGTGGTTAGGGCGCCGGCCACATGCTTGGGGGATGGTGGGTTCCAACCTGGCCTGGGCCTGCTAAAAAAAAAAAAAATAGCCGGGCGTTGTGGCGGGCACCCCTGTAGTCCCAGCTACTAGGGAGACTGAGGCAAAATAATCACTTGAGCCCAGGTGTTTGAGGTTGCTGTGAGCTATGATGCCACTGCACTCTACCTAGGGTGACAAACTGAGAATCTGTCTCAATTAAAAAAAAAAAAAAGAAATTAGAACTTAAGTACATAATTCTATTGGTTATCATTTTCATTATTTCCTGCATTTTCTCAATATCTAAAAAAATAGGAAGAAGTGAAGAAAAAAGATATAACATTGTATATGTCATTAAAAAATATTTTTGGCAGGACCAGCTAGGTCATGTCTATAATCTTAGCTTGGGGAAGGAAGGATACCTTGATTGGTGGAAGGATTCCATGAGGTCAGGAGTTTGAGACAAGTATGAGCAATATAAGGAGACCCCTGTCTCTACAAAAAATAGAAAATGTAGGGCTGGGCACGGTTGCTCATGCTTGCTCACACTTGTAATCCCAGCACTCTGGGAGGCCGATGTGGGTGGACTGCCTGAACTCATAAGTTTGAGACCAGCCTCAGCCGGAGTGAGACCCCCTCTAAAAATAGACTGGCTTAGAACCAGCACCTGTAATCCCAGCTACTTGGGAGGCTGAGGCAAGAGAATAGCTTGAGCCCCAGAGTTTGAGGTTGCTGTGAGCTGTGACACTACAGCACTCTACCGAGGTTGAGAAAGTGAGACACTGTCTCAAAAATTAAAAAAAATAAAAATAAATAGAAAATGAGCCATGTAGGGTGGTGTGCGTTTGTGGTCCCAGCTCCCTGGGAGACTGAGGCAGGAAGATCACTCAAGCTTTGGAGTTTAATGTTCAATGAGTATGATCATACCTAGGCAACAAAGTAAGACAATGCTGCAAAAAAAAAAAAAAAATACATATATATATGCGCGCGTGTGTGTATGTGTGTATATGTGTATATATACATAAAATTCTCCATAAATGGGGTGAGAGAATAAAGAAAGGAGAATGGGAAGACAAGAGCAATTATTCTAATGCCTGAGATCCTATCTATTATCATTGTTAGCAGTCTTTAATCTTTCAAATTCTCATTGTGCTTTATGAAAGTAATTCATTTATAGTGACGCCAGAAGCTAAGAAATATAGTACAAGAAAAGAAATATATGTGGGCTCGGCGCCTGTGGCTCAATGGGCTAAGGCGCCAGCCACGTACACCAGAGCTGGCGGGTTTGAATCCAGCCCGGGCCCGCCAAACAACAATGGGGGCTGCAACCAAAAAATGGCCGGGCGTTGTGGTGGGCGCCTGTAGTCCCGGCTACTTGGGAGGCAGAGGCAGGAGACTCGCTTGAGCTCAAGAATTGGAGGTTGCTGTGAGCTGTGATGCCACAGCACTCTGTCCAGGGTGACAACTTAAGGCTCTGTCTCAAAAAAACAAAAAAAGAAAAGAAATATACGTGTATACGCACATTTCATTTACAAATCCTAAGTAAAATCTAAGCAAACTGAATCCAGTGATGAGTAAAATGATAAATATATTATGACTGGTTGGGCATGGTGGCTCATTCCTGTAATCCTAGAATTTTTGGAGGCCAGGGTGGAAGGACTGTTGAGATCAGAAGTTTGACACCTTCCTGAGCAACAACTAGACCTTGTTTCTACAAAAAATAGAAAAAAATATCTGCATGCCTATAGTCCCAGCTACTCAGGAGGCAGAGGCAGGAGGATCACTTGAACCTGAGAGTTTGAGGTCGTAGTGAGCTATAACAATGTTATTTCACTGTAGCTGAGAGAGACTCTGAAAAATAAAACAAAAATATCATGACCAAATTTGATTAATCCCGGTGATACAGGATAACATTAACATTCAAAATCAACCTTATTACATTTAATACTTTGTATATGTAATTTACTAGTTTAAGAGGATAAAGGATTAAAAACCATATGATCATTTTAATAAATGCAGAAAGAAAAAAAAGAGCCACCAGGCCCAGCTGTATTCACATTTTTAATTCAGAGTTATTGTTAAGTAGTGTAAGAAGAAAAAAAGGTTTTTGTTCGCAAAGAATAAACGAACATTATTTATAGATGACATGACTGTCAGTGTAGAAAAGCTTAATAATCAACAAATGAATTATTAGGATGAATAAGAATATTTAGGAAGGTCACTGGCTACAAAAGAATTTTTTTTTTTTTTTTTTTTTTTGAGACAGAACCTCAAGCTGTTACCCTGAGTAGAATGCCGTGGCATCACAGCTCACAGCAATCTCAAAATCCTGGGTTTAAACAATTCTCTTGCCTCAGCCTCCCAAGTAGCTGGGACTACAGGCACCCACCACAATGCCCGGTTATTTTTTGGTTGTAGTTGTCATTGTTGTTTGGCAAGTCCGGGCTGGATTTGAACCCGCCAGCTCTGATGTACGTGGCTGGCACCTTAGCCGCTTGAGCTACAGGTGCCGAGCTGCTACAAAAGAATATTAAAAACTCAATTAAGTTTAAACACCAGGAACATCTTTTAGAAATATAATTTTATAAAATACTCCATTTATTGGCTCGGTGCCTATGGCTCAAGTGGCTAAGGCGCCAGCCACGTACACCTGAGCTGGCGGGTTCAAATCCAGCCTGGGCCTGCCAAAACAGCAATGACGGCTATAACCAAAAAATGGCCAGGCGTTGTGGCAGTCGCCTGTAGTCCCAGCTACTTAGGAGGCGGAGGCAGGAGACTCACTTGAGCCCAGGGATTGGAGGTTGCTATGAGTTGTGATGCCACGGCACTCTGCCCAGGGTCACAGCTTGAGGCTCTGTCTTGAAAAAAAAAATTCCATTTATTAAAGCACCCAAAATTATGAAGTACCTTAGAAAATGTAAGAAAAAAAGTTTTTTGGGTGGTGCCTGTGGCTCAAAGGAGTAGGGTGCTGGTCCCATATGCTGGAGGTGGCAGGTTCAAACCCAGCCTTGGTCAAAAACTGAAAAAAAAAAAAAAATTGTTGAAGGGATTTAAATAAATGTAGAGCTATTCTATGTGGATAGGCAAGACTCAGTTTTGTAAGAATGCTGGCCAGGTGCAATGGATCACGCCTGTAATCCTAGCACTCTGGAAGGCCAAGGTGGGTGGATTCCTTGAGCTCAGGAGTTCAAGATCAGCCTGAGAAAGAGGGAGATCCCGTCTCTACTAAAAGGAGGAAAACTAGCTAGGTGTTGTGGTGGGCGCCTGTAGTCTCAGCTACTCAGGATACTGAGGCAAGATCACTTGAGTCCAAGAGTTTGAGGTTGCTGTGAGCTACAATGATGCCACGGCACTCTACCAAGGGTGACAGAGGGAGAATCCTTCTCAAACCAACAAAAAGAATGAAAATATAAGCCATGAACTTGGAGAATATAATAGTGACACATATAACCGATAAAAGATTAATATCCAGAATGTATAGAAAAGTCTTACAGATCAATAGGGAAAAGGAAAGTCAATTAAAAAAACCCCAAAAGACATGAATAAGCATTTCATAAAAGAGAAATATAAACCATCAGCAAAGTGGTCAAACTCATGAGTAGTGAGGGTTGTGCAAATTGAATCATAATAAAATACTAAGCATAGCTACCAGAATGGAATTTTTTTTTTTTTTTGAGACAGAGCCTCAAGCTGTCGCCTTGGGTAGAGTGCTGTGGCATCACAGCTCACAGCAACCTCCAATTCCTGGGCTCAAGCGAGCCTCCTGCCTCCACCTCCCAAGTAGCTGGGACTACAGGTGCCCGCCACAATGCCCGGCCATTTTTTGGTTGCAACCGTCATTGTTGTTTGGCGGGCCCAGGCTGGATTCGAACCCGCCAGCTCAGGTGTACGTGGCTGGCGCCTTAGCCCATTGAGCCACAAGCGCCGAGCCAGTAAGTCATTTCTTGATCTATTTTATAGCAATGAAAATTAATGAGCCTTAGCTGAACTTGTTTTTATGAATGAATCTCAAAAAATGAAGTATTGGGCTCGGCACCTGTGGCTCACCAGGCTAAGGCGCCAGCCACATACACCTGAGCTGGCGGGTTCGAGTCCAGCCTGGGCCCGCCAAAACAACAATGATGGCTGCAACCAAAAAATGGCCGGGCGTTGTGGCGGGCGCCTGTAGTCCCAGCTACTTGGGAGGCGGAGGCAGGAGACTCGCTTGAGCCCAGGAATTGGAGGTTGCTTTGAGCTGTGATGCCACGGCAC
>CAUYRH010057135.1:0-18792 GCA_963574655.1 Perodicticus potto
GCTTCTCTCTCCCTACTTGAAATCTCTCCCACTACCAGGAGCTTTGGTGTTTTCTGTATTCTTTTCTGTAAATCAATTCTGTCTTATCACGGACGGGTGGGAGGGGGGAATAATGTAATGAAGAATAATAAAATACATGTATTTAAAAAAAAAAAAGACAGATTGATGAACAGAAAGGTACTGTCTGAATGCTTTGGTTTGTCCTTTTCTCTTTTATATCTAAAATGTGAGTTTTCTGTGTGTTCCTGCTTATCAGCTAGGAATGGAATACATAGAAGGAAATCTTTTAAGTATTTCATATATATGATTCCCCATTTAAAAACCCATCTTCTTTAAACAATTTGCGTATGCAATTTTGTCATTCATCATTTCCCCTTTCCTTCATTTTAGCGCCACGCCATTCACACACAGATGTGCTTTGAAGCTCCATGTGTGTTATGTAGCGTCCTGTACCCGTGACAAGGGGGAGCTGCAGTGGGTGTGTACAAGCCTCTGTCTCTGTAGATATGATGTTCACACACACTAACAAATCTTAAACTTACTCTGCTAATAAATTATGAAGAAAAAGTCTTTTAATTAAAAATGCAAAGTGGCTACAGATATTCAAATAGCAAAACATGGATACATGATAAATACCAATAATTATTTCCACTTATAATAATAATAATGTAAACATGTAACATTTTTCTCCATTTCTTCATTTTCTCTGTCCCCCTCTCCAACACATAGAATCTGTTTTTTTTTTTAAACTAACACATGGTAAAACTCTTATTGAATTTAAATTTCATTATAAGTTCATTTTAAATTCTAGTTAAAACACAAAGAATATATAGAGATCAATGCCTCTGTATTTAATAATAAAAGTTTCATGTTATAACTCAGATAAAATGTGTCAGTAACTCTTACTACAAATGGCTGCAGTTGCCTTTTTTGTTTTGTAGGGAGCGTTACAATTTTAGTCTATGCTACCATTAGTGAGGCTACAGATCTGAAGCATTCCTCCACATCAGCGCTGAAATGAACATGAATACAATAGTCTTAACATGATTCGGTCTTAACACAATTTACGACAAAGCGTGTCAGATAGGCCTGATGGCTACACTGATAAATGACATTTTAATGATGGTGATCTAATTAAAGTAAGAGCTGTAGTAAGTATGATTTAACTATTTTCAAGTAATTAATTAATGATGTATATTTTATAACGAGAAAATTTATATTTTGTGTGTGTAGGGAGATAACATTTTAAAACATCTATGCTTAGTCATTTTGTCTTGACTATAATTTATCAAAGTAAGAGAATAAATACGTTTTACAACTACTATGGGACATATTCCCAGGAAATTCAACAAATATACTATGCAGTTAAACATGGGAATACAAGGTGGATCATCAAGCAGTGCTGAGTTAAAGGTAGGATCTGTAACTGTACTTGTGCAATTTTACTTTTTTAAAAGCATGTGCTAGCCATGTATGAGAACTTACCTGTACTAGACAGGATTGAGGGTATAAGATGTGACAGATTCTGGTTCACACATGATTCATGTATTTTGTTCAGTAACAACACTTGTAATACCTTGCAGTGACATATGACAGAGACCCAGAGGCTATGTGGCCTATTCTCACCACCTCTCAAAGACTGAAGTCCTCCAGAATGCTCCTTCAGGTATAGCTAAAATAATTGACTTATGGGAGCATATCGTGTGAAAGAAAAATATGGTAGCACTAAATTTAAAGTAAGGTAGGCTACTGTGACATTCATATAAGGGGATGGCTCATACTGAATGTGAAAAACTAGAGACTTTTCTGAACCAGAAGACTGTAAAAATTAATTATGAATCATATCAATTGAATCAAAGTTGGCAATCACTAGGGCAAGATTCTCATAGTTACATTTCATTATTTCTATTACATCCCTTAAAGCATTAGTTATTCAGAGACACAATTTGATAGAAACTAAAATGACTCGATTATAAAAAAAAGAATCATTTCAGTCTTTGTATTAAATGCATTTCATTTTTCTGCATATATTAGCTGATACAGTATTCATTAACCAAATAGAAGCAACAAGATTTAAACATACTTTACTCTGACAAATTATAGTCATGAATAAACAACATGATTATATGACTTCCATGTTGTAACTGTTCAATTTGTGATATAAGAATCCACGTTTAATGTAATATCATTATCACTAGACTTTTTTCATTTTTTACTTCTAACAAATTATTCTTTTCATAGAAAATGTAGTGGTACATTTCTATGAAATTATCCTTTATGCATCTCTGTTTTTATTTGTTTAGTACTAATAAAAGACCTGTAAGAAAAATGTAAAGTACATTGACCAAAAGTTGACTGTTATTGATTTATTTTAAAATTGATACCACTATATTCAAATATTTAATCCCATTATAAATATTCATATTACTTAAATATATTTCACACTTCCTAAATGTTTTAAGATGGCTATACACTCTAGAAATGCTAAGTCAATAGGAATAGTATAATTACGTATCTAGAAACAGGTTCTTATAAATCCACATGCTTCAGTATCCAGTACATAAATTCATGATGCTTTAAAACATGTCATAGGTGGCACACTGCTGGAATAAAAGCAGGGTGAAACCCACCACCACATGCACCTGCTATTAAATTGGAACCACCCAATGTGCACACATGAGCACAGCGGGGAAACAAAACCCAGTACAAATCGAGCAGGGAAATAGAGATGAGGGGAAGGGAAAATCCACCTATTGGGTATAGACACTCCAATTTGGAGATGGGCACACTTACAACTATTACTCAAGCAGTACAACAGGTACTTAAGTAACCTAAAACATTGGTAGTCCTTTAAAACTTTGCAATTAAGTTAAATAAATACATGAATTATAAGTAAATTAATTTAGATAAATTAATTAGATAAACATCCTGCCTTAGCTTCTAAATGTTGTGCGTATACGTAGATATAAAGATGTAATACATACACACAACACTGAACATTTATCTTAATAGGCTTAGAGATAGAGATTCTTCATAGCGTTAAGTTAAAAAAAAAAGATAAATAAAAGAGTCAAAAGAAAGGATGGTAGTGTTGCCAAAATTTCTTCTTCAGTAGGTCTTTGGTCTGGAGAATTCAAAGAATGAATCTGCACACCACAGATCAGTAGTAAGACAGGATTTATTTTACAGAAAAGAATACAGGATAAGCACTAGAACTACCGGCAGAAGGAAAAACCCAAGTCCAAAAATTCTTCCCTGGGTCCTTTGTCTGGGTATATACACCCAAAATAATGAATGGATACACTTCCTTCCACTGGGAGGGGAGGGGGTGGGGGCTGGGGAAGGGGGCGGGAAATGGAAGAGCCTTCCAGGCCTAAGAAACGTGCGTGAAATTGACCAGGCCTGGGAAATGGAGGTTCCCCTGTTCTGCTGCAAGGGCAAGGGGAGGGAGACCGAGGCCCAAAGGGCAGAGACACCATTCCACTTCCTGAGCTGGCTGCCTGGAGGTGTCACCCCAGCAGCTGTCTGGCCCCTCCAGGTACTGGAGCCTCCTGTGGCCCCCTCTGGGCACCCTCCAACCCTTTGGCTCCTCTGCCCGCTGCCACCTCACCAACACCCCAAAACCGAGAGGGCAGATGCTCCCCTCGACTAGGGTTGTACTGGCTGGGGCGCCACCCGTCCTGAATCAGCATTTTACAAGCACCTTCACGGTATTTGTCATCCTTAACTGCCACCAATCCAAACAAAAAGTTCACATACAGAGTCTGTAGATGTCTTAACCACCTTTATATAAAATGTATTGCATATTTTTTAAAATTTAATTTTGTCCACATAAAACTATTGATATAGAGTCAATGTTTCGAAAACTTCCTTCCTCCAAAGAATAGATTTCAAGAAATACTTCTCCAAAAAGTTAATTTAGGACATAACAGACCACAGTGTCTAATCTTAAATACTCTGTTTATTAATGTTCCATATGCTTGTTTCTTTCAATAAATATATATATAGTTCAATGTTATTTTCACTGCTGTGTATTTCCTTTTCCCCTTTTTTTAGCGCAAATGTCTAAACAATATTAAACCTTCTGATGTACTATTGTGAAGGAACCTCAAGACCTTGAAAATAAGCACACCAATGTAAGAAATATTTTGCTAATGGCTAGGGAAGTATTTTATCATGCACGTATAGAACTGTTAAATTAACATGCTTAATTGATGCTTTTTAATGATGGCAATATTAATCATAAATTTGGAGGTGTGAAATTGTTTTTTTCTTTGAGATTGCTATTAGTCATATAGTAATTAAAAAATATATATAAGGAGGTTGGTATTGAATGCTTTTTTCAATGTTTTGTACAACTGTTATTTATCACGTAATTGCATTGCTGATGGTGAAAATTATCATTTTTTTTCCTCCACTGAGGTGTATTTAGATAAATTACTAGAACACTTGGATGTTAGTTACCTCTACTTTATACAAAGGTTTTGTTAACATAATAATTGCACACAGAAATGAATTTATTTGATAAATAATTATAAGAAGAACCTTTTGCTATCTTAACCATGTATCACTTCTCTACAAAAATAACATAGAAAGCGTGAAAATTATGTAGGACGATTTGCGAGCCCATTTTACTGATTAAGAAATGGAGCCCAAAAGACATAATTGAACTAACCATGGTTTCATATTTAGGTAATTATTTAAGGAAAAAAAATTAAAACTGATGATCATCTAAGTACCTACATTGAATTGTTTATTTATTCATTCATCAAATTAATATTGGTTCGGTACCTACAAGGCCATAAAAGAAGTATTATAGGAGCATTGCAAAAATCTCTGACACCTAGTAGGGCTCTACTTGGCACATAAAAAAGTGACATATGAAACACAAAAATAAATATTTGTATTCTTCTTAAAATTTGGAGCACATACAAGAGTTATTGGCACATATATAGTAGTACCACAGACCATAGATGAGAAATAATATTTGTAATTACACTTTTTCAATAGAATGAATTCATACACCACAGGATTTCAAAAAACATTCATTTTCAGATGGCATCATGGACGATTCCTTCTTTACAAGATATCTGAGAGAAACAAAATTTGTGTTGGTAGGACATTCTTCCTAAATACATGCACAAAACAAATGTGAAATTAGAGTCCATGATATAATTTCGTCAATTTGGTTATATAAAAAGAATGATGATCAAAGATAATCCATTTCATACACATTGCACATACAACATTTAGGTAAGTGGACTGATTTTTTTTTTTTAATTGAAGTTTGGCTGGAGCTGGGTTCAAACCCACCACCTTCGGTATATGGGGCCCATACCCTACTCACTGAGCCATAGGTGCTACCCTGATTTATTTGTTTTTCTTTTAAAGTATTGGCTTTAACGTAGTGAATCACAACCATTTTCAACATTTATGCTTAAATTCTGTCATGAGTGGCACACTTGGGACAACTCAACTGCTCTTCGTGCAGAATCAACCTCAGGAGATTTCAGAAGCATAAATTTTTGGTACCTGGACAGCTGGTGATCATTGGTCCAGGAAAAAAAAAAAAACAACCAACCAAACAAAAAAAACTTAATAGTTCTGTTATCTTCAACAGTTAAGAGTAGGACCTACTTTTAATAAATATATTTCTTTGTTGTTGATTTTCTCTGAATTTCCAGTTAACTCAAAGTATAAAAGGTAAGTATACAATTAGTTATTTTAGAACTAACCCACCTCTTCAACACTTAATACCTTTTCCTTATCTATGTACAATCATTCATAAAGTATATACTTAAATGGAAAGTGAAATGGATACTCGTAAGCAGTTAGATAAATAAAACTGATGTCATACGGAAGTATATTACCTAGTGCTTTTAATTTAAATTTACTTTTTAAAAAAAATAAGGAAAGAACAACGAGTCAGCCAATTAGCTGTAGATTTTCCAAATCTCTGTCAATCTCTGTTAGACTTTTCATGATTTTTACCTAAACATTTTCCAATTGTTTGAAACCCAGAATAATTTGGGAACATATATCATTTTTGTATGATTTTGCACAAGAAAATTGTTAGAACATTATTAAAACTGTCTGCCTGCCAGAGCTGAAAACTGTCATATGAAATTGACATCCAGACAAGACTTTGGGAGTATTTTTAAAATTTATACAAAAGTGTGCACACTCCTGTAATAAATTTTCTCAAATCAATTCTTAATTCATAATCTTTTGTTCATAACATTTTTTATCAAAAACTAATGATAACTTGGAATAAAACTTTTAGTTGAGTTTGTTCTTACAGTTACACTCAAAGTCCTGACTTCTGTACTGATAACTGTGTCATTTATTTCCAAAAAGAGTTTTTATATGAAAAACTTATGATAAAAGTATCAGAAAAAAGAAACCATAGAACTTTCACTTGAAAAAATCCTGATAAATAAATAAATTACAGAAGAAAAAGAATAAAATCTATTTGTTACTCTGTCTCTGTTTTAAAGTTATTTACTTATCATTTAGAATAAAACTAAAATTAATGTATAAAAACAATTACATAAGTTTAAGTTTAAGGAGTATTTTAACTTGGTGAATATAGGCAAGTGAAATCAATTTCTTCTGGTCCATTTAAGCTGTGATTATATAATACCACAGACTGAGGATTTCATAAACAACAGAATTTTATTTTTCATAGCTCTGGAGGCTAGAAAGTTCACGATAAAAATCCCAGCAGATCTGGTGTCTAGTGACAGGCCTCTTACTGTGTCTTCAGATGGTAAAGGGGAAAATGAACTTTCTTGGATTTATTTTATTAATGCTCTAATTCTATTCATTAAGACTCTCACACTATGACATGATTACCACACAAAATGTCCAACCTTTTAATGCTATAAACTTGAATGTTAGGATTTTAATATATAAATTTTGCAGGGGTACAAATATTCACACCACAGCACAATTTAAATATAAATAAGCTGAAAACTAAATGAAAATAAGAAAAACTTTTCTTTCACCCAATTTATCCTATATGATGACAAATACCTTAATGTCTGAATTTCTGGATTGTTTTTCATTTATGTCTATGTAACAAACAAATACAATTCATGGAGAAGAAGCTATTTTTCAAACACACTGATGGGAATCGACAATGTCATTTAACAATATGCACCAAGAGTTGTCAACTTTTGAAAATGTGATACAATGAGATTTCTTTAGCTAAACATACATACATAGTTCTTCTGTAGAGATTAACATAAAAACGAGCTGAATTATACATTACATGCATAATTCTATGCATGACTAATGTATGTGTATATGTGTATGTAGATAAATAAAATAAATATCTGAAAGAGATGCATAGAAAATATGAAATCTAAGAACTCATATTCCCAAAGCACATCAGACACACATATTTCTCTTGAGGTGTTGTGTCGGGCCTAGCTTTAGGATGTTTCTCAAATTATTTATAGGAATATTTAAGATGGTTATTAAGGTCACATGATGATTTATGAATATTACATGAATATGACATAATAGCAATGCAGCGATTCAGCTCTCAGAATATAATATAATATCCCATTCTTAAAAACAAGGAGTTGGAGACAGGGCATTGATTGCCACAAGGCTTACTTCAATTTCTGAAAACCATCATATTCTTAAAAAAGTCAATGTTATTTCCAGACAAGATGACTCATCAAGCCACAGCATATCAAATTTACTCAGTATTGTGAAATTCAAAGTATTTCATTTTTTTATTTATTGAATAAATTTCATTTTATTTTATTTCATTATGTTATTTTTCTGGACTCTAGGCATATAGCATCAAATAAAATAAACAAAATTCCCAGTTCTTGTAGCACTCATATTCTTATGGAAAAGAACTAGGGAAAGTAAAGTGTACTGTTTGAGAGAATATAGTAAATATTATTAACACAAATAAAGCAAGATGGGCTGGAGAGGTGGCTCATGCCTGTGATCTTAGCACTCTCGGAGGCTGAGGTGGGAGGTTTGCTTGTGCTCAGGAGTTCAAGACCAACCTAAGCAAAAACGAGACTGTCTCTACTACAAAAAAGAAAAGGAAGGAAGGAAGGAAAACAGACTGATTAGTTGGGTACTGTGGCCTGGGCCTGTCTCCAGATTTTGAGATTGCTATGAGCTAAGACATCACTGCACCTTACGCAGGTGCCAGAGTCAGACTCTCTCTCAAAAATAAATAAATAAATAAATAGATAAATCAATCAATCAATCAAAGTATAATGCATGGGGAGTCCATGAAAATGGGAGTCGATCCAATTTTAGAGCCATCAGCAGAGCTTGTAAAGGTAACAATTTTGAAAGGGATTTAAGAAGGCAAGGGATAGAGTTATCTGGGGAGAAATGCATAAAGAGTAAACAAAAAGTCAAGACAGCCCATGTCTATATTTTCATGAAATAGCATGCTGGCCATTGTATCTGGAAAATTACAAGGATAGGAAATAGCAACAGGAAATGAGGTCAGAAAGGTACTGGCAACACTTCACCATTCTGAGAATCTTTTATTTTTTTACCCTAGGATATGTGAAGTGAAACCAGGTGGTGTCACTAAGATATGTGGGCCTTCTGGCTACTGTTGTGGAAATACATTTGTGAAGTGACAGGACAAAAATGAAAGCGAAAAAGATAGGCAATTGTAGTAAGGGGGCGGAGAGGAGGAAGATAATGGCTTTGACTATGGTGTTAGCAATGAAAGCGATACGGTATGTTCTGAATGTGTTTTGTATGTATAGTAAATACAAATTCCTGAAGGTTTATTGGGAGATAAAAATGTAAGAGTGATTTTTCAAGGATGATTTTCAGCCTGAGTAATTAGAAGGAAACAATTGTCATTAATTAAAATGAATTAAGCTGTTGGTAAAAAAGAAGATAAGCAAGTAAGCGAACAGTTGTTTACTTTTGGAATTTTTTATGTTCTCTGAGCGACCTGCATATAGAATTTGAGCAGGCAGGGGGGTACACAGGCAGGGGGGTACACAGGCCGGGTCTCGTCTGTGTGTGACCTGTAACTGCACCAGTAGGGCTAGCGCCATTCTTTTCCTAGATGGGAATCTGTTTTCAACCTGTTCCATCCAGAAACTCTGTACTATTCTCCACTGCTTTGTGTTTGCATACAATGTGTTTGTTTTTTCTTATCAGCCCTGTAAGACACGTAGAGCAGACGAGGAAAATGATTTATAAAAGCTGAATGAGGTGCTGAAAGCAACAAATAATTTTTTATTTGCAAAACCCGAAAGAAGGTCTGAATAGGGTTATTTAATTTTTAAAGACTTTTTTTCTTATCAGATTCAATTTACTTTGTAAGATTGAAGAATCTTGCAAGTAAGATTCCTAAAGAATACTTGCAAACTAATATACACAAATCTTATATAAAAGTTCACCTCTATTTCATGGTAGAAGTCATCAAAGTAAAACATGAAGAGGAATAAAATCATTTTACACATGTATTCAGAATCACACACGTTACCTTTACAGTTCAATTCACTGTAGTGAAATCACTTGGGTTCTATATTTTCAGTTACATGTGGAAGTGAGGTTACAATATTCTAACAAAAATTTACATCCATTCAGTGCATTTTCAGCATACCAAATTTGAATATATAGGTTGAAACTTTGGTATTATGGCAGTCTTTAAAGACCATGCAGACGTTTCTTAAAGTTACCATAAGATGTGCACGTGGTATTTCCAACTCTGAGCTGTTTCACAGAATGGCTTTCCCATGAATGGGGCAAAGGTAAAATTTCTACCCTTTGTCATAGTTTTTAAAACGTTTCATGGCACCTTGGAATTTTCCATAAAATCCCATGTTACATCTTGGAAAAGTCTAAGGGAAATTAGATAACAAAAATTTGTGGTCCTGCTTTTTTTAGTCAATAGAACCTATGAAATTTAAATGGGCATTAATCACTATTTCTAGGGACATTTGAACTATTTCATTTAACTGGACATTTTTTAAGCAATGAAGACTTCTGACTTCTGACCATTTTCTTTCTTCTTCTTCTTTTTTTTTTCTCTTTGAGACAGAATCTCACTATGTCTCCCTCATAGCAGAGTGCTATGGCCAGCTCACAGCAACCTCAGACTCTCGGGCTTAAGCGATTCTCTTGCCTTAGCCTTCCAAGTAGCTGGGCTACAGGCGCCCACAACAACACCCGACTATTTTTTGTTGCAGTTGTCATTGTTGTTTACCTGTCCCGAGATAGGTTGAACTCGCCAGCCTCGGTGTATGTGGCTGATACCATAACCACTGTTCTATGGGCGCTGAGTCCATTTTCAAGTAATATAGATGGATGGATTTAGAAATTACACATGCAATGCTGGTTATTCAGCATCATTATTTTATTCTGAAAAAAACAAGAGGAAGGTTTGTGGGAGGTTAGGCCTTCTTATTAATAGAATATTTGGTAGCCTTTACATATGCTATCTGAAAGACTAGCAGTAAGAAATATTAATATAACAGTTACTTAGTATTTTGCATAAAGGCATTCCACATTCCTCATTATAAATATAATTGGAAAACTAGGTGTTAGCATAAAATAACACTCACATAATATGTCATCCTTAGTTACTGAAATTGGATTGTTTCACTTGAAAGTGTCACACAACCGAGATCAGACAGATATAAATTGTATACTTAAGGATCAGGAGGAGAGACAGCCATGTCACCTTGCCTAGCCACATCACCTACTCCTCTGGGGAGGGATTTGGGGAAAAAATGCACCTGATTGCAGTTGTTTCAACTTTAAAAGCAAATCAGAATATGATTTAGTATGACATGTGGTGGAAGGAAATAAAATAATGATGACATCAAAAGTGGCATGCTTTCAGTAACTTTGGTAAGAAAAGAAGTGAAAAACATTAACTTTTACCAAAAATGGACATGCAATGCAAAACTAAAACAGCTTTCATTGGTCCTAGGCACCATTCCTCAACTTTCTAAAGAACGACAACCAAACAAAAGCAGATTTATCATACAGCAGACAGTAGTGGGCTTTGCTGTATAATGTCTTCCATGGACGCTACAATGTCTTGTGGGTTACCTTAGGGATGTAGCCATGATTGTTAACATCAGTAACATTTTAATATTTCACTTATTGTGTCAAACATTTTGAATATTTATTATGAGTTTGTATCTGTCAAGTAATACATTATAATGAGAATAAAATACTTTTTTTTTTCTTTTTAGAGACAGACTCTCACTTTGTCAACCTCTGGTAGAATGCAGTGGCATCACAGCTCACAGCAACCTCCAGCTCTCGGGCTTAGGTGATTCTCTTGCCTCAGTCTCCCGAGTAGCTGGGACTACAGGTGCCCGCCACAATGCCTGGGTATTTTTTTGTTGCAATTTGGCCGGGGCTGGGTTTGAACCCACCACCCTCGGTATATGGGGCTGGCACCCTACTCACTGAGCCATAGGCTCTGCCTGAGAATAAAATACATTTTGTGTATATACTGATGGTAATTACCAAGATAATGATCATTAGGAAAGTGATACAAAAGTTCCAGATAGCCCTTTCACCAAAACTAGATCATTTTGATTTTTTCTATGGCATGGCAATAGTGGTTGAGTGAAAAATACAAAGTTGAGTCTCTGAACCAGAGCTTGTTTTAGGCAGCATGACAAACAGCCAAATGGAATGGACAGAATCAGAGTACAAAGTCCTTTCCAACTAAGTGTATGCCAGGAGTCAAAGTTAAAAGACAATCTGTTTTCACAACTAAATGGCAAGATCATGACAGGAAATAGAATGTGATATCAAAATATCATGCAGACAGGTAATCACCAGAATAGCATCAGAAGCCAGTAGCAGCAGGAAGAATATATTCACGGATTTTACATTAAAGGGGCAGCAGAATTGGAATGAACATGGGAGGCGTTCCTTTTCATCCTCAGGTCCGTGGGCTGCCTCAGTGAACACCTTGTAACAACCAAACAAAAATGCTCATTTTCACCATTGCTCTTTTAGAAGTTCTCAAATGCAACCAGACACAAAGAAAAACACACATACACAGAAATATGTGCACATACTTTCACAAATAGACCAATATATACAAACAAAGTAATATAGCTTACCTGGAACATCTAGGGGGGATGGGTGGGATGTAATACCAGGAGTCTGAAAAAATAATTAATTCATCAAGACGTTAACATTTAAGATAACACTACAAAAATATAATTTTGTATACCCCAAGATGAATGTATTAGTAATAAATAAGAAACCCAACGTATTATAACATTTAATTATAAACAATTAAAATATTTTAAATATCTGACACAAACATTTGTTAAAAGTTTAAAAGGACCTCATGAATTCTGTGTGTTTTGCCAGAATTTTGAAGATGAGCTTGAAAGCTTTCTCTTGTTTTCTTTTCCTTTTTTTTTTTTTTTGCTACAATTACTTGCCTCATAATTAAAAGCCATATAAAGTTTCAATGTGATATTAAAAATATAAAGGTTGCTTTTCATGCAGCAGCAAAAAAAAAAAAAAAATCCTGCAGCAAAAATATCCCATCTGCATAAAAAAGATGCATATTATTTTGAAAGTCTCAGACATATTCTGGCTGTTTATTTATGTCAGCTGAATATAATGTCTATGTTAAGATGGAAATATGGAGTAATGATTTAAAAAGGGCACAGCTCAAAATCCACACTTTTTCTGGTAGACTATGAGTCATAACCCAATAAGTTACTAAAAAAACCACTCTCTGTGTTAACGTTATTTTAAAGAAGCCAAGCACCTATGCTTAGCACATTTCAAGAGGTATTTCCTAAAATAAAGTTTATATTGTTTGCTGGTTTGATTTTAATCCAAGTAAAGTTATTTATACTTTGAGGCTTGAAATCTAACTTTCAGTCTAAGGGGTGAGACTTGTAGAGATTGTGTCCTATGTGAATGTCCCATTCCATGGGTTCTTCCAGCTATCACTTATTTTCAAAAGTTCTAAATTCTATAAAATATCATTGAGCACAAGGTACTTAAATGTGGAAAGAAATTGTAATACCTGTTTTTCATTTTTATTGATTTTATGCCAATTGAAAATATCTTGTGATGTTTTCTACATTTTTCAAAAAAAATTAAAAATATGAATTAGTATATTTTTGAAATAGCAAGCCAATAGAAAGTCCCTTTTCTATAAAGAAAAGAGTTTAAAGTCTCTTTTAATTCTAACTTGAAGTAAATAGACATTCAAAGGTATTTTCCAAGAAGGCCATGCCTCATACATCAAGTCTTGTTTGGAAAGAGAAAATTCTTAACCTTCTAAAAATCAAAGAACGTGTTTTAGGAACTAATGCAATAAAGATTGAATTTCATTTACGTAAGCTCAAAGTATTCTTCAAGCATGTAAATAACAGATAAATAATCCTAGAAGAAAAATATATTGCTTTTTCACCTGTCTCAATTACTAGTCTAGTCTTTAGCATATAACTAGGACATGTTCAGTTTGCCTCACATTTTGGCACAAGTGACAAAATGAACAAGTAACAAAATCCTGTATGCCCTGTTGTGTATCTTCAAAATTGATGCAGTAGTACCTACTCCCCACTGTCAGGAAAACTAAACTCATGTATTTGGAAAATCTTTCACAATATATGTTATTTCCAGAATTATTTGTTTTATCTATCAAGTTAGGAAGTCATGTTATTTTCGCCTTTTCAACCCTGAAGTTCTAAAACATACCATGTCCTCCATAAATATCTGTTAAATTAATGAATATTGAATGTACAAGATATGTGAAACAATGTATATTCTATAGCACTACAGAGATTGTCATATGCAAAATGTTTACCCACCATGTTTTACATCTACAGAGAAATAAGACTTGTACCAACATACTCAAGTCACCAACTATTATTTAAAGGGAGAATGAATGATATTATCTGGAGATGACAGTCACTTTAAAAGAGCCAATCAGAAAATATTTTAAGTACGTGACAACATTCTAACTCTGAAACTGTGAAATTTGAAAAGTAGAAAGTTCAGAGGAAGGAGTGGGGAAGTGGTTTGAACAAAGGCAAATATGTAGAGCTCATTTGCTGCCTCCCCTTCTCAGCAAGATGCTTTTCAAGCCACACATGCTACAGATAATAATACTACTTTTACAAATAATTATGAAGTAAAATAAATAGAAAAAATATTCAGGAAAGAAATGCAGTGAAAATTTTGCCTCTTACTGTTTTGAATTGCTGGTGTATAGGGTAATATTCAGGAATCTGAATCAGGATTTCAGCATTACTTGTAAATTTTCTATAGACAGTGTACTCTACATTACCTGAACCAGAGGAAATTCACTGCCACATTTTACTGATGGCAAACCAGTGGTCTCAAGGATTCATAAATGCAAGAAGCAGATTTTCCATTTAATTTAATCTAATTAGCATATTCTATTTTATTTATCTTAAAAAACATTTCCATTTCTCTTCATGAACTCTTACAGTTGAAGGAAGGGATAGCTCTTTTTTCATTATGGAAAAACTAGAAAAGGACTTCTGAATTAGTCTGAAATAATTATTGATTTTATACTTATTAAGAAATTTTTATTCATATTTTCTCTTGTATGTGTATCAGGTATCTATGTGGCTTAATATTTAAGAGAATAAAAAAAGAAATTTTCTTTTTATGCACAGCTTAGACTAAACCATTGTTAACGGAAATATTGTGCTTTTTATCCCTGTTCCTAAAATTTAGGCTAATATGTAGGCTAGAAAAAAAAAAGAAAAAGGAACCACTCCTGCAGGAAGGAAATTTCATTTATCTTTATTTTGGTAGCTTTTAATTAGTACTTAACAAAACAAACAAAAGATCTTCAGTTGGACGGGATGAACTTTAAGCCATTTTTCTGTTAGAAGACTATGACCTCAAGTAAACATATTCACAGGCTGTGCAAATAACAAACAACAAAGCTATTCAAAAGAATAGCTTTATATACAGAAAGGATGAAAGTTCTAAAAAGCACTGATCTCAGCAAGTGGAAATAAGAAAGCACATGTAAAACAGAAACATACGCAGAAAGAATATATATTTTTGAGCAACAGTATCTTAAGTTAATAGTTACTTTATTTTTTATTTCACTTTTGAATGTATTATTGAAGGATTTTAATGATTAAATATACATAAAAATACAATGGTTCTAGCTGATTTTTATAGACATAAAATACATAACATGTTTAATAATATATATTCTATTATACAATATATAATTGTAAGATATATAATTACTTTTGTCTTGTCTCTGTGCTAGGTTGGGTTCACATGTCAAGACAGTTCATCTCATAAAGGTATTCCACGAAGTCATTTATAGTATAGAGTTACCTTAAGTATCTGGTGCAACTAGGCTGATTTTAAATTTAGGAAAGTTATGTAACAATGTCATCTGAGGTGAATTATTTGTCAATATGTAAGAATAAAATATGTCAAGACTGTAAAAATTATGTGTATGAAGTAATGATTGGCAAAATTAAGTCAATTTATATACTCAAATACTTCAAGTTACCTGGGATAAGAGAGAGACCTTTATGTTGTTTTATAAATATAAAAATGTGATTGGAAGTGCAATCTAAAAGGCATTTTACCTTTCTAATATGTTATAGCACTGAATAGCTATAAAAGTAATTTATCTTCAGAATTAATTCTGAAGGAATTAAGGAAAAATTTTGTTTTAAAGATTAAGAAGGAGTATTAAATTCTGGAGTCAAATTAGAACATATTTTTATACAGACATCAATTAAATCTCTCATTTTATGTGTATGTGTATTATGTATATGTAAAATATACACAGTAGTATATTTCTCTAAGATGATTAATTACTATTTTTTATGAAGAAGCTTTTTAAATTATAAAAGGCATAAATATTATAAAATGTTTTATAGCTCTAGACATTACTGAAAATGATGGTTAAATTTTAAAACTGTATTTCAGTGAAAATCGTATTCCTGATACAGTAGCGTCTTAAACAGTGGTTTTATATTTCAAATGCTCATTCTAATTGACTGGCAATGGTGGGAAGAGTTTTTTTTTTTTAAAAGAAAACTTTAGGAAAACTTTAGTAGCTTTTAAAGCCCTCAGTTGATTCTAATGGCCTAAATGGTGGCGCCTGTGGCTCAGTGAGTAGTGTGCCAGCCCCATATAACGGAGCTGGTTCAAACCCGGCCCCGGCCAAAAACTGCAAACAAACAACAACAACAAAAAAGGGCGGTGCCTGTGGCTCATGGAGTAGGGCGCCGGCCCCACATACTGAAGGTGGAGGGTTCAAACTCAGCCTTGGCCAAACTGCAAATCATAAAAAAAAATAGCTGGACGTTGTGACGGGCGCCTGTAGTCCCAGCTACTCCGGAGGCTGAGGCAAGAGAATCACCTAAGCCCAGGAGCTGGGGGTTGCTGTGAGCTCCACGGTGCTCTACTGAGGGCGATAAAGTGAGACTCTATCTCTACAAAAAAAAAAATATATATATATATATATGTGTGTGTGTAATACATATATATGTATGTATGTATTTATGAATTCCTAAAGCTGTTAACTACTGGGAACATTCAGGCACTGGATCAGACTAGATCAGACTGGTCTAGACTGGATCAGACTAGATTTTATTATTCTGGACAGAATTCCCTCACTACAAAAGCCTGCCTGCCTGCCTTCCTTCCTTCCTTCCCATCTTTCTCTCTTTCCATATTTCTCTCTCTCTCTCTCTTTCTTTCCTTCCTTCTCTCTCTCTCTCTCCCTTTTTTCTCCATATCATATGTCTCAGTACCCCTCCACTTTAGAAAAAGGCATTAACGTCCATCATCTCAATACAACCACCATTGATCCAGCCTCATTTTGTATCCTACTTTTCAGCCATGGTTTAAACATAACAAAAAAAATAGACAATCAGCTCCCTTAAAACTGTATGTGACAACATTTAGTAGTATAAATAAATGGTCTTAGTGTAAACATTGAATTTAGCTTAACTATATCTTTTTTCTGATATATAAAAGCAAGTCTCTATTGATGTTTAATGTATAGATTTACTTTGATAATTACTTATATGAAATAAAGGGAGTAGAAACCTGCCAGTCCAGATGTCTTGAGTATTCAGTGGGATCTTCTAGTAGCCCCACGTAGCTGGAGGTAATTTGTGTAACTTTACAAAAGACATTAGTTCTTAAAATTTTTGTTGTATTTTTGTAATATACACTTGCTGAGGGTTTTAAAGTGTTCTCCATTCCATAGTATATCTGGTGTTCCTTTCTTAGAGTCTCTTTAATTCTAGGTTTTTAGTTTCTTTAAGAAAATTAAAATCACCTGCTAATAATTTGTTCTCATTGCGTGTGTGTGTGTGTCTACATAGCACATGCTTGAGACTTTTCTCTCACAGTATAAGTATATTCTCATTAAGAGCAGAGTACCATTGACTAATGCACATATACATTCATTTAGGGATTTTTGTCTAAGTATTTATCAATCTACCTGTATTTTAAGTTGACAGGAACAAAAAGAGTGGAAAATTACATTTCCAGCTACTTTCAAGTTCTATTTTATGAGACCATGGGTATTAACATGGATTGGCATATAGAAATTATATTTCTCTTTATAAATTTATATTCTGGAAGACTGAGAATCCAAGTGGTAAAATCAGACAAGAGGAAATAAGTATGAGATTTTCACAGTAACCTGGAGGTTAAGTGTAAGATGATAGAATTGGGATGGTTGCTGTACAAATAGCTGAAATGTAACATAGCTGAAATAAATCATTAGAAGACGATCTATAACAAAAAAAAAAAAGCAGGTTTGGTTAAGAAAATTAAATTTGGGGGGCGGTGCCTGTGGCTCAAAGGAGTATGGCGCCGGCCCCATATAAAGGAAGTGGTAGGTTCAAACCTGGCCCCGGCCAAAAACTGCAAAAAAAAAAAAAAGAAAGAAAATTGAATTTTTATGGAGCATCACCAAAAGTTAAAGGTAATATAGTGAAATATTTTGTGGCAGTGGTTCTAGGATTTTACATTGTGTTCTTTAATAGCTATATGTTGTCTGAATTTCCACATAACAAAACTCAAATGTTTGCTAATAACATAAAAATTAAAGAGCATATTCTAAGGGAATCAGAAAGAAAGAAAGAAGTGATGCAGGACAGGGCAGCCCTACAACCGCCACCTTGGCCCTGGCCTGGCAGTGCTGATGCTGTGGTGGATAGAGGAACCAGCTTGCGGAAGGGCTGGAAGCCTGTGTGGAAAAACACTGGAGCCTTGCTGTCTCCTCCTTGTGCACATCTGACTGGTCAATATCATGTCAGTTTCCAGGGCCCGGGTCTTCCTTAGACAGCTGGCTGTAACTAATAAACACCCACCCCCTAAGAAGTTCTAGCAAAACAACTCTAGACCGCTAGCTGTAACTGATGAAGACCCACAGAAGTTCTGGCAAAACAACTTCCTGGAAAAATAACACCCTGTGACTATATAAACCCCTGAGCAAAGAGCTCAGGGGCAGACCTCCGCTGGACCTCAGAGAGGGAGCAGGAGAGTTTGTTCCCCTCCTGGGTCCTCTTTGCCTGGAGGTTTGGTTTTTCCTCTACTTGTAATTCTTTTTTCCTGTAAATAAATCCTGACTTACCACTACTCTTGTGGTCCGTGGATTCCTTCTTCGAATTGCCGAGACCAAGAACCTGAAATTTCGGTATCAGAAGTACTATTCATCCATGAAAATAATTAATAGCTATAGCTGTGTCAATATGTGTACGGGTTCAACTATTTATAAAATCCAGGTCGTATTTTCCGCTTAGTTGCATTGTG